>LT649465.1:0-24432 GCA_900128395.1 Stramenopiles sp. TOSAG23-2 | reverse complement strand
TCTTCGATGATACCGACCGCGAGGATGACGGAGATGTCCCACCACCACGGAGAATTAAACCATCCTTAGGATTAACTTTGTTTCGTGTAGCAACAGGGGACGGACTATCATCAAGTGATAATAATAATCTGATTAAAGTTCAAAACATTCAAGCATTATCACAACTTACCCCTCAAAACTCGGAAACGTATACAGCGGTTGTTACAAGCCAAGAATCACCTCGTCCCAACCCATCCAATAATAATAATAACAATAATTATAGCACTAATGATAATAATGACATTGCTGATGATGAACAGAAAACAAATTTAAATAATGATAATAATAATAATGCAATACCAATAGCTACTGTTGTTGAACAAATTTCACCTAATGAGGTTGATAATATGATACAAGCAAATGCCAATACGTCTAATACTATTATAAATGATTTATCATATGATGATTCGATAATATCAGGATGGATGTATAAATTAGCGAAAAATAAGTTGTTGGGTAGGGAAAGTTGGCATCATCGTTTTATGAAATTTGATATAAGTAATGGCTTATTATCTATATCAAAAGACGATGAAGATAATACAACTCCATATAAGGAATTCAATTTATCAAAAATTGATATACGAATTCAGCCATTGACTCCTGATGTGGAAACTTATGGACGAAAAAATATCATTTTAGTTCGACAAGCACAGCCAATTAATAATACAAACATCAATAATTTAGTAACATTATTGACTTTTTCCTGTAGTTCCACAAGTGTATTTTATCGATGGTTACAAGCATTTAGTAATGTGAAATCGTTTGTCTTGCCTTCTTCATGAATAAAATGATATATATATATTGATTAAACATCTGGATGTGATTGAAAATTATATCACATCAAGGACTTCTATTTATTGTATAGACTTAGCACTACATAGCACTAAAAACAAGATTTTAGGTGATGCATTTATCATGAAAATTTGATGAGCACATGAGTTGCATGAAATCGAAAATGAAATATTTTCATTTTTCATCAGATTTTTGCATCTATCATCATGTATTTATTGGAATTTTGATGATATTTTCTCAATGTATAGTTTGTATTTTTATAAATAATTATACCATAAATTATTCGGATATTTTCTATTTAATAAAATTAATATTTACAATAAGTGTCATTTCGGTTTCGTCGATAAATATTTTCACCTGAAATCTTGTTTTTAGTACTATGTAGTGCTAAATTTCTGTATTTGTTGTTGTTGTTGTTTGATTATTTCTGCCGTTGAGTGCTTGAGAAAAAAAAACAACAAATCGAAAAAAAAGTCATTTTTATTATATTGAATAACAGTCAAGATAAATGGATGAATGTAGATAGAATATCAATATAGAACTTTCTTTAGAAAAATTGAAACAAGAAGAACAAACGTGTAAGATATATCCATATAATAGATAATATACCACCAAACATTAGACATTTGTATATTTAAAGAAATATGATTGATATATCCTCACATCAAGTATTGGAAAAAGCATATGAAAATTTTAAAAAATCTTTGAAAAAACAATATAACTTTTCAGAGTTTTCAAAAGTATGGCGTGGAATTGGTCCAGTAATTGATCAAGAGTTGAGTGCTAAACGTGGTGTTGATGTACCAAAACTTGGGAAATTCACATTCAATGCTGCTGGGAAACCAATTTTTATCGTATCCAATATTTTTGCCAGGAATTCACGAGCCGTGCAAGCAAAATCATCATTAGCCGGTTCAAGGCCAAATGGCAAGTTAAACCTTTCAAAAGTTGCAAGGGAAACGACTCAACCAAAAAATATTGTTGAAGAAGTTATGAAATGCATTATAGAGACGTTTACAATTACTGTGAACAAAGGACGTGGAAAAAGCGTACGTTTAAGCTTTAATCCAGTAGGTGAAGTGACCTGCAATGATATGAAGATTGGCTCAACTTACTTTAATGATTTTTTAGCTCGTCAAGGTGCAGCACGTCTAAATCCCAGAAATTTAGCACGTCTAGGCACACAACCGGCGCTAAGCACGTTTGCAGAAAAAGTACAGCAAGATGCAGCCCAAATTCAAAGTACACGGGCATCATCAAGACGCTCCGAGCAATCTCCAGTGCCAAGCCATGCTAGTAGCCGACGAATTAGCGCTCGTGGCGGTGGAAGCATTCGTAGTAGTAGACGTAGCGGTTATGATGGTGGTAGTGTTCGTGGCAGCCAACGTAGTCGACGGTCGAACCATGGCAACGACAAGTACAGCTTAAAATCCGGTTCAAGGCGCCAAGCAGTGCAATCCATAGGTACACCAAAACGGGGACAATCAGCTGCCGCCGATGCACATGGCGAAAGTATTATTGAAAAGGTAAAAGCTGCGATTATAAAACGTGGTGGATCGCATGGGATACATGCAATGGGCCGTGTGTTGAAAATCATGGATGACAATGGCAATAAAGTGTTGAGTCGAGAAGAATTGAAATATGGATTGCGTGATTATGGCATAGATTTAAGCAATAAGCAATTGGATGCGGTTATGACATACTTTGATAGGAACCACGATGGCACAGTAGATATTGATGAATTTCTACTTGGCATGGCGCCGCCAATGAATCAAAGACGCTTAGATCTGGTCAAAGCAGCGTTTGATTTAATGGATTATAACCAAGATGGAACCATTACAATTGAGGATATGAAATTAAATGTTGATCCAACTGGTCATGATGAAGTGAAACGAGGCAAAATGAAACCAGATGAATGGTTGACTAAGTACTTGAATGAATTCGAAACCGATGTTAAAGATGGCATTGTAACATGGGACGAATGGAAACAATATTACCAAAATTTAAGTGCATCGATTGATAATACGGATTTCTTTGAATTGATGATGAGAAATGCATGGCATATGAGTGGTGGCAAAGGACAAACTGCCAATACTACAAATCGCCGTGTAGTCGTGACGGGGAAAGATGGGAAACAAACGATACAAGAGGTTAAAAATGATTTGTTCATTGGGAAAGATGATGAAAAAGCAATGGAGCAAAATTTAAGAGATCAAGGTTTAGAATTCGATAAAATGGAATTATATGCTAAATTAGATGACGAAAAGAATCAATTTGGTGCTCAAAAAGGCAAAGATCAATTTAAAAATAGACCGGCAGCAAGAAAAAGTAGTAGTAATAATACAAGACAACAGGTGAAAATCGCAAGTAATAAAACAGGATCAACGAAAGTGGAAGCTCCAACTGATTGGGATATTTTACGTAAAATTTTATTTACACCGCCAGCAAATTTACCGATTTTCATGCAAAAGTTAGGTATGAATATGTCAGTCAGTGATGATAAAATGTTTCCATCTACGTTTGCATTGAAAATTAAAAGTATTAAGGGTGCAAATTTGAATAAAAGAGCATGCGATAGAATTGCTCAAACAGCTACGTTAGGGGCAAATCAAGTCGATGTCAGTGACTTGCATGATGAGATGGTTCGACGTTTCGGCTCCCGTGGCTCAAAAGGCGCTTCTTCCACTGGTGGCGTAGCTCCCGTTGGAAGTTCCTCCAATATTGTCGATAAGATACGTAAAAAGATAATAGCAAGAGCTGGTTCACACGGTTTACATGCATTGTCTAGAGTGTTGAAAATTATGGATGACGATGGAAATAAAAGTTTATCAAAGGAGGAATTTAAAAATGGGATGAAAGATTACGGCGTAGAATTGACATTAACAGAAGTAGATAGTTGCATGACCGTCTTTGACCGCGATCGAAATGGATCGATAAGTTTTGACGAGCTCGTGCTTTCGTTAGCCCCGCCGATGGATGCCAGGCGCATGAAGTTTGTGAAAATGGCATTTAAGCTGTTGGACCGAAATGGAGACGGAACTTGTACTATCGATGATTTGAAATATAATTACGATGCAGATCATCATCCGAGCGTAAAAACGGGGAAAGTCAAATCAGATGAATATTTAACGGAATTTTTATCTCAATTTGATACGATAGATAAAGACGGTGTCGTAACATTTGAGGAATTTGTACAATACTATCAAAATTTAAGTGCATCGATTGACGGGGACGATTATTGGGAATTGATGATGAGAAATGCATGGCATATTTCTGGTGGTACTGGGCAAACTGCCAATACTACAAATCGCCGTGTAGTCGTGACGGGGAAAGATGGGAAACAAACGATACAAGAGGTTAAAAATGATTTGTTCATTGGGAAAGATGATGAAAAAGCAATGGAGCAAAATTTAAGAGATCAAGGTTTAGAATTCGATAAAATGGAATTATATGCTAAATTAGATGACGAAAAGAATCAATTTGGTGCTCAAAAAGGCAAAGATCAATTTAAAAATAGACCGACAGCAAGAAAAAGTAGTAGTAATAATACACGGCCAGCGAATAAAGCAGTTGGACGAAAGTCAGCACGTAATAATGGATCTCGTCGTAGTGATAATAGTAGAAATAATAATCGTAGCAAAATCAATCGTAGCCGTGGTGAAAATAAGGAAAGAGATGACCCTTTAAAAGCATACCGCAAGGGTAGGTCGAAGAAACCATCTAAAAAAGACGGTTTAATGTATAGGCGTATGTTGCGATTACGCGCTGTCATGAAGTTACAATCATTGTTTAGAAAACATAAAGCAAAAAAAGTCTTAGCATATAAAAAACGATGTAAAGTTACAAGAGAAAAGATGCAAGAAGAGGAGGAAATAATGAGAGCAAAAGAACAAGCAAGGGTAAAGCGACCAAGTGGTAATAATCGAGGAGGGTTTTATTCTCCGTGGTGGTGGGACATCTCCGTCATCCTCGCGGTCGGTATCATCGAAGATATCACTACTGGAACTGGTGTAGCTGTCGCTACTGCTTTCATCATCCCTATTATTATTATTATCATCATCATCATCATTATTATCACTATTATTGCTGTTGTTGCTTTGTTGTTGTCGTTCCATTATTTGGTTAACTTCTGAAGGACTAATTCTTGATTCTCTTCTTCTCCTCACTCTTGCAAGAATATTTTGTGTACGAGTACTTTGTCGTCTTTGTGGACGTTCTGTATTATTTTCACGTGACGTATTTCTTCTCCTAGCCAACCTTATCCTAGTCCGTCGTTCCCGGGCCTCCTCACTAGCAGTCCGTGTTGGTGCAGAAGCTCGATGACTTCTAATACGACGTCTTAAACGCATTCTTCTTCGTCTTGTTTCATCCTGCTCCTCCTCCTCACTGGACCTTTCATCTTCATCACTTCTTTCATAACTTGAAGCGCTGCTGCTGCTATCACTACTACTATTACTACTACTACTACTACTATCACTGTAGCTTGTACTTCGATTTAATAATGATCGGCGCATGGTTGTGAAATAATTACGTGTATATATATATATATATATATGTATATATGTATATGTAAAAACACAACCTTCTATCACCATACTCTAATTTATTTCAACTAAAATTGGGTTATTAGTAACATTATTATTATTTTTTATAATATTATTCGCATTTTATAGTAGATTTTTTTTTTATTGTGCTAGGAGTATTATACCTGTATACTATTTGCATACAAGTATAAATAGCGCCCCCGGCCAAAGCCCAACCAACCCAACAGATTGTAATTTTTTAAACTGAAAAAATCCCTGGACGATCTTATAATTGTATCCTTTATCCTCCTGGTAAAAAATGAGTATACAATTATTGTGACTTAAAATCGAATTATTTTATGCCTATATATGTGTCATTCGCAAAGCTATCCCCTCGCTAGCCTTAGCTAGCCTTAAAAAAAATCAATAACATTTCAGGAATTTTCATCATCTAAAAATAATTATCAAAGTAAGATTATTAAATACATTGCAAATTACTAATTATCGGATATTATTATTCCTATCCCTCTCTAAATGTTCAATTTGGTATCTAAAAATCGGGTTGTAATGCTATGTTTATGCTAACGCTGCAATGATTAATTATAAAACCGCCTGTGATCTAATAATATCACCGTTCATTACTTTACCAATATTTTATACTTAATATTTAGTATTACCCTATCCAATATTGCAAAAATGATGAAAATGAATAAAAATAAACTTGCAAACGATATGCCCGAACACATTTAACTATTATACATACTATATAGTTAAAACAAAAGGATAGAAACATGATATAACAAACACATGCAAACATATATAAATATATATATAGACAAAGTGAGAGACATTCATTCGTGTATATAACAATAATAGAATCATATTTAAGTCTATATATATATATATATATAACAACAACAAAAACAACGAAAGGACTATCATAGTTGAAAAAAAAATTAAAAAAATATTACTATATAAAATAACAATATGTCCTTTGTGCAACGTGATAATGATGTTAACTTTCGTATGATGCGATGTACACCAACTGGTGATAGACGTCAACCGCCACCACCAAAATTGCCTGCGCCACACAATGCGTTTAAAAGTTCCCCACGAAAACCAGGACCGAGTAAATCCAGATTAGCCAAAACGGCCAAGTTAAGTACAACTGCGAGACAACGTATGCCCTCTTTTGTATTAATGACAAAAGCACAAACAACATTTACACACATAATTATTTCAATAATTATATGTTTTTCAATAAAACACGTGTTCTTCAATTATAAAATTATTTTGTGTCATTATCAATCACCTTATTTTGAACATTATTATTTATCGAATAGCTGATAATACTGAGGAGCGTAGTGGATTTGCTCGTTAAGGTTTCCTGAGTAAATAGCACAATACTGCTATATTAGCATTGATTATTCCTCGGTAAAAAACATGGTACAGTTGATGATATATATACGATTTAGATTTGAATAAAGTATATCAAACTCCCTGTACAATACAATGGATGTATATAATATCTGTTCGTACTAATATGATATATGTTTGTGATATGGACTGTATTAAGAGAGTGTAAATTAAACGATTTTTAATAAAGATAATTGGCACATTAGCATATGATTATCATTAACAAAAAGTGGAAGAACAAAAAAAAAAGAGGCACCATGATGTGATGGTTTTGAGGCATGAGTTAAAAATAGTTTCCGTGATGTATTAGTCTAATTACTACAAATACCTATTAGATTTATGGTTTTGCACTTTCTTTTTAATGAAATTTATTTGCACATTTATGAAACCAACATGGAGGGAAGCGGCCTCCATCAATTACGAAGAATTTTTCCAGATTTGCTAAAAATAATTTTTACGTACCATATTATTCGAATTATCGTATAGTGCTATATATATTACTCTGTATAATATAATATATATGATACACTTCGTCGTAAAATATGATATATAAGAGAGATTAATTATTAACTTCGTAGCACCGTTACATACGAGCGTATTTTTTAATTTTTACGAATTCGTATTTTTTTTTATAAAAATTATATATAAAATAAAAAAAAACAAAAATACTTTTTACTTCTTACCATAACGATTATTTTCACGCTGTTTTAATCGCCTTAATGCATTGATACCATTTCCACGTGCTTTTGGTGATGGTGGTGGCAATTTTTTCCTTCTATTACCATGTTTATTTTTTAAATTAGCAAGAGATGATTGCATAGTATTATTGTTGTTACTGTTCATCCTATTATTATCGTTTCTATAACTATCTTCATCCATATCATTCATTTTGCCTTCATCAAAGAACATGTCATTACCATCACCATCATCTAAATGATCAGAAGATAAGCTATGAAATAAATCACGATCAACACTTGTATCTAGCACATTATCTGGATTGGCACCTTGATGAATTAATGTCGAATTGCCACTCATTAAAAACTTGCCAGATGATTGAATATTGTTATCCTCGTCATCATTATCACCATAATTATCATCATCAACAGTCATTTGAAAAACAGATTTTCCTAGCTCCGATACTTGATTTCGCAGACTACTTTCATCATCATCATCACTATCCATCTCAAGATCACTTAATGTATTCCCAATATTTTTACTTTTAATTTGATATACGTTGTCATCATCAAAATTACCATCATCGTGTTCAAAATCGTCGGAATAATCATTGCTTGAGCTAGATTTACGTGATTTTGAATTTATTTGAATTGACGCTGCTGTTGCATAACTATTGTTGAAATAATTTTGATCGTTATTGTTATTGTTGTTGTTTAACTCATTATATTTGTTGTTGTTACCAATATTGTTATTGTTATTATTATCAATGTCTTCATCAATATCAAGGACTAATGATGATCGAAATAAATTTTGCATACTACGCATATTTTGATCATAATGTTGACTTTGTCTTGCATCATGTAACTTCAATTCTTTTTCTGCCAATTCATTTCTTAAAAAATTAAGAGAATTGACAAGTTCATTCTCATTATCATTGACATTATAATTAAAACGCACTTTACCTGTCATGGCAGGGGATTCGGAACGCATACGTTTCATTTGTGGAGATGGATTGGATACAAAGGATTGATTGTTGAATTGTTCATTTGTACTTAAAGCACTTAATTTTTTTTCTGGTGTCAATTTCAAATGGTTAATATTTGCTTTTCCCGTTTTTCGTGGTGGTGAACCACGTGGCTTCACAAATGTACGGTTCCGTATGGCATTATTGGTGGATTGGGTTTGTGTTGAAGATGATGGAATTGGCTCTGACGCCTCGCGTCTTAAACGGCTGCTTCCACGCTTTTCTCTTGGGCGCTTTTGTCTTATAGAAATTAATTTATTTCGATCATTATTCATTTTTGATAAAATTGACATTCGTTCCTTTTCCAATTGTTGTATGAACATATTAGTAGCATCTCTTGTGTCATTTGTTTTTGCAGCTTGTAATGATATGGAACGTTTTGGTTTAGTTGGAGATGGTCCTTTTGGCGGCCTTTGTGGTTGAAATGGGCCTTTTTCTGGTATTGCTATTTGTTTTTTTATGTTGTTGTTACAATTGTTGTTACTGTTGTTGCCGTTGTAATTATTATTATTATTACTATTATTATTATTATTATTATTATTACCATTGCTCATTAAATTATTGTTATTATTATATCCATATTTGGCTAAAAATGATCTCAAAAATGTTTGAAGGATCGGCCGGCGCACTACATCTCGCATTTTCGGCCTTTTTTCAGGTTCCCTTGCTAACATTTGCAATAATAAACTACATATATCCTTGCTGTAATGCGCTGCTGGTCGTTTCAATGGTGCTCTTAATATATTATTTCTTAACTCCAAAATAGTTTTCCCTTTAAATGGTACTTGAAGTGTTAATAATTCATACAATACAATACCAGCTGCCCAAACATCTGCTTTTGCATTATATGCTTTATTCATGCAATGCTCTGGTGACAAATAATACGGTGTACCACAACGAGTTAATGCTAGCTCCATTGTGTTTGCCAATGTTCTAGTAAATCCAAAATCGCCTAACTTAACACATGTTCCACCATATGTTAAAAAAATATTTTCTGGTTTAATATCACGATGTAATATACTTGGCTTTTTCTCGTGAATAAATGCTAAGGCTAATGATAATTGTGCAAACCATGCAACTATTTGCTTTTCTGGGATCCATTGTTGTTTTTCAATAGAATTTTTAATGCGATCAGATAAATTGCCAGAATCACAATATGCCATTGCTATAAACAATCTGGTCTCACTTTCGTTAAAAAAACTATCAATATATTCTACAATACACGGATGTTTTAAATCTTTCAATACGTAGACTTCTTTAATTGCGTCAACATTTGCTCCATCTCTTTTCCGTGTATGTTTCACAGATTTAATTACACATAAATTTTTATTAAAATATTCTTCGCCATCTTCATTCCCATGGTCTCCTTCACCACCATTGACATTTTGTACTGCACCCGGTGGTCTTGACGCTAGCACTACACTGCCATAATTACCTTTCCCTAATATCCTTAGTACTTCATATCCATGTAATAATTTATTTTTATTTACATTATTCGTATTCAATGCCATTTGCAATTCATCTTCCGAGGAAGTTGAACGCGTTATTGCAGACATCGGTAAGATACTATATATATATATTATTTTAGGATCGTGTTATATTCTACTCTTGCAATTCAAACTATGATTATGTTATTTTAGACTACTCTATTAATTCACAACTATATTAGTGGAATTAGATATAGATATATTAATTATTATTAAACCAACAATATACAGGTGTGGTATGTTGTGTGTGATGATGAGCACATGATGCTGATGCATTCGAGCTTGCAAATTCAAAAAAAAAAATGTAAATTAGATATAGAGCTATAATTAGAATATTAATAAATAGTGTATACTTTAATCTATACTTATTGAATACAATATTTAAGGATTTTAGGATTCGTATTTTAAAAATAAAAATGATCATAATTTACATGTTAAGTTGCTTAGCCGTACTGTACGAAATATTTGGAACTTCGATATAGTATATTTTTTACGGTTTCGTGTAGCATAATTAAACTCTAACTTGAAATACCATCCCAGGTTGGGCTCCAGCAGGTACTGGAATTTGAACAGTTCTTCCATCTGGGGTTTGAACCTGCAAAACTTGCCCTGCTACTACTCCCTGTGGAATAGTAATATTCATTACTACTGGTTGTGGTTGTTGTTGTACTGCGTATCGCTGTGCACTTGGCTGGCGTTGTACCTGCTGTTGTTGCATTTGCTGTTGCTGCTGTTGTTGCATTTGTATTTGCTGTTGCTGGATCATTTGCTGTTGCTGCTGTTGCTGTTGTTGCATTTGCTGTTGCTGCTGTTGCTGCTGTTGCATTTGCTGTTGCTGGATCATTCGCTGTTGCTGCTGTTGCATTTGCTGCTGCTGGACCTGCTGTTGCTGAACGTTCATCTGTTGCTGTGGCTGCTGCACAACGTATGAAGAGCTGCGTTGCACTTGTTGCTGTTGCATCACCGGCTGCTGTATCGGCTGTTGCAGCTGCATTGACTGCTGTTGCATTGGTTGTTGCATTGGTTGTTGCATCGGCTGTTGTTGTTGCATCATCGGTTGTTGCTGCTGCACCACCGGCTGTTGCTGCTGCATTGGTGCAGGTTGCTGCTGCTGCACCACCGACTGTTGTTGCTGCATTGGTGCAGATTGCTGTTGTTGTATTGATTGCTGCTGTTGCTGCAAGATTTGCTGTTGTGAGTTTTGCTTTATTGGAACTTGAACAGATGCAATAAATTGTTGATTAGCGGCAACATTCTTTGGTACTGTCACTTTTTCTGTCTTTCCGCTACCATCAGGTAATGGCACTTCCATAGTCATAGTTCTGCCCTTCTTTTTATTATGTGGTGCCGTTATTTGTACATTCACCGTTACCGTATTAAAATAACCGTTTCCTTGTGGCAAGCCACGTTTATACAAACGATACACTATCAAATTAGTTCCAGGACCATATGTAAAACCATAAGATGTGATTTTTTTATCACCCCAGTCTGGATATTTACCTTCGGTTTCCGTATATGTCTTCCCGGATTCACCCTTTTTACCTGTCCGCGCGCTAACCCATGCTTTCGCTACGCCAATATTAGTGTTTTTGTATGCAGCAAAATATTTGCCTTTAGGTACCATTGTCCCTTTATCAAGCTTTCCTTTATCAAGCACTTGATCCAACCACAAGCAACCTCTCAATTGGGTCTTGATAAATGCTTTGCTTTCCTGCACAGTTAATAATCTGCCTTCTTTTAACGCTGCGTGTTGTATTTGGCCATCAAATGACACGTTGACATTGGCTTTTTCAATGACAATGGGACCCCTGCCATCAAACCCTTTATCGTCCGGGTCTCCTGGTATACTTAAAATTTTGCAATCCACACCTTCTGGTTCTTCTTCTTCTTTCTTATCCTTTTTTTCTGTTTTGCTGTCCTTTCCACTTGTATCTTCTTTTTTGTTGTCTTTATTTATAGTTTTTTTTGTAACTTTAAACGTGTCATTTATTTTGAATTTGCCTTTAAGCTCCGCCACATGAACTGAATGACCACTACCGTGATCCTCAAGACGTCCTACTGTTTCCCATTTACCTTTTTTACCCTTTCGCTTTAACTTATCACCTTTTTCAAAATCAGAAGAAGGTTTATCGATGATAATCATGAATTCTCGTTTTACACAACACCATGGTATTGCTGAAACACAAAAATTTGGTACGCAACGTTTGCAACATTTGCGACCAATATCACAAAATATTGCCCATGGCAAACGCACAAGCCGTTTCTCTCCTATAACATTCCATGCTTCTTGTTTTTTTGTTGTACGTAACACCATAGCGAGTTTTCCAAGTTCCCTAAATGCATTAACCCAAAGGAAAAACATACCCCATTTTCCTCTTGGAATTCCTGGAAATGGATTTGCACCAAATGCCACACCAGCTAATGCACCAGCTACAAATGCAGTATCAAGAAAATCGAGCAACCATGGGAAACCTTGTAAATATTCATTTTCCATTGCAAAATTAATGTCTTTAATCTTGTAACAGCAAACTATGAAAGTTGCCCATGGGTTTAATGAGGCAAAAAGAATTCTTTGATCTTGGTTTTTTGCATCTAAAGCCCAGGTGATCGAAAAAATTACACTGCATATACGAAAGACCGTGCCCATGACAAAAAACGTAATGATGGTTTCATTTTCCAAACCATAACTCAGAACCGTATGCCCAGGTTTGCAAACTCCTTTGTGAAATTGAGCAAATATTGCTTTACATTCTGGATTCTCAAATTCTGTATTCTTCATAAACTCGGGATAATCTGACCCAGTATCATCCTTAATCTCACTTACATCGTTGCAAGAACATTGTTCAACACTACCAGCATCTGGACGAATTCTAAACGATTTTATACGATCAAAACCTGGTCCGTGTTTTTCATTCATATCCTTTTCAGTTGCGCAAAAACTACTCGAATACGTCCACGTTTCTCCACCGCCATCGCGTTGGTTTGCAACTTCAATAGTTCTTTGTTTATGCCCATTATTTCTAACGAAATCAACGCCACCAGCACCAGCTCCAGCGCCATCTAAATTTATCCATTTGTTTACTTCAGGGTTTTCGTATGAACCACATTTTCCTTTAGCAACATCGGTCGTGCCACCCCAGCAGGCTGAAAGCACATTTGGTGCTCTAGAGCACCAACATTGACTACCACAAAACACTTCTATTGTAGTGTCTTCGCTATATATTACTTTAAAGGAGCGTATTTCATCGTAGCCAGGTCCGTTGTTCTCCAATACTTGGAAACTACGGGTATACGTCCACGTTTGACCTCCTCCATTGGGTTGTTTTGATACTATAATCTGGATTTGACTGCCTGGTATATTTTGATATCCAACACGAAAAAAATCGCTCCCTTTTTCTCCGTCTTCTAAATTTATCCATTGATTATTTGGAATGTTCGAATAATCTCCGCATTTTCCTTGCTGCTCTTCCCCACAACACTTATTACACTTATTACACCTATAATCATTACAATTCCAATTGTTACAACTTTGCCCTGCTGCACAATATATTTTAACACCATTGAAGTATACTCTGTCGTCCGTGTCGTCCGTACTCGAACTTCCAGTTCCACTTTCACTTGTACATTTACATGCTTCTTCGCATGTAAATTCAACACCAACCTTACACATCCACTTTCGTCTTTTTGTTCCAGATGCTGCCCCGGGGTCTTTACATAAGCAATACCCATAGTTTGCATCGGGATTAGGTCGCGTAGCTTGACATTCTTTTATTATATCTGCATTTACTTGTGGATTACTTTGTCTGTCTACGGTTGCCCTGTAATTTTCCTTGTCTTTAGCATATTTTGGTATCTTTGTTTCATCCGTTCGTCCTTCACAACTATGTGAAACTTCACCAGCAGTAAACCACCCCAAACATGTTGCACTTGGATTATAATAGTTTCCATCTTCACATTGAGCAGTGGTGCATAGATCGGAGGAACAATTTTGAGTTTTTACTTCAGAATGAAATGGTATTGGATCTTTGAACCGTAACATGTGATTCCACAGCCAACCGTTATTAAGACCATTCTGTTCATCCGGCTTTAGATCCGTTGGGATATCATCAACTGGTGGAGAGAATAATTTCGTCTGAGTGCCGGGTTTGCCGCATCTACCTTTTTGCCCTTCTCCTCGTGTATGAAAATTATGACCATCTTGGTACGCGATTCTTTCAGTACAACCACCATTATATGCTAAAGTAGTTGCATTTAAACAATTCTTAAAAAATGTTGAACTTTTACTACGAATCCAATCCCATCGAAAATATTCATCTTCAGTTACTTTAGTCGTTTCTTCAAACTCTTCTCTTGTCAGATCGGTGCATACTCGTACTTGCGACTTTCCTTGCTGATAAGCGTAGATGTAGTACGTATCTTTCAATTTTTCGTTAGTTGAAGCTGCAGCAAGTGCCTCAAACAATGCATTACTCGCAGGTATATCAGCATTCGGTTGAAAGGTTGCTTGTACAATTAGAGGATCTTCATCAAATGCAACAGGTGCATCAAGAATAGCTAGCGAAGCAAACATTGAACCTAACGCTGCAACATTGAGCCACGCCATTATTACATAATATATTCTTAATCTAGTGATTCTTTTCTTACATGCCATTGCCATTCCAACGTGTTTTTTCAGTTTTGCTTTTTTTGCTGCTTTCTCTGCCTTTTTGCGTTCTTCTTCAGTCATTTCTTTTTCATACAAAGAACTTAATTGTTCTTGTTGCTGCTGTACTAGTTCTACTTCCTTCTTAATTGGTTGTTGTTGTGCCATTGGTTGTTGTTGTGCCATTGGTTGTTGTTGTACCATTGGTTGCTGTTGCACCATTTGTTGTTGTTGCACCATTTGTTGCGCCATCTGCCGTTGTTGCACCATTGGTTGCGGCTGCATTGTATTATATTGTATTATTTCTTCTTTTAATAGTTAATACTATAGTATTAATAGTAAATAAAATACGTTCTTACAATTACTTAGATGTAGCTTTACTTGGTGTTTTGATTATTAGCAGACAAAACTTATCTCGTCTAGGTGGTTTTATTTCGTTTTGTTTACGTGACTTTTGTATTGTTGTAATAAATGTAAGGATGTTGTTGTCATTTACGTATGTATTGTTATGATTATGCTTTTTCCTTCTTATACTCTTTATATATTATATAATGTATAATGTATATATTTAATAATATTTAAAATTCTTTATTAATGAAATTAATAAGACCCCTGCCCTGAAATATCATAAGTAATTACTTTTAGTTTATAAAATTTTAATCAATTTAAGGTTCTCATAGTAGATTGCCGATATGCTTATGAAATGGTAAAATCCATAGTATTAAATAGATTAACTACATTAATAGATACTTTTACACTATATAAACTATAAGATATTATACTGTAGTGTTACAAATAAATAAATCCTTATAATATTAAAAACAGCATATAGAAACACAAGATACATTATTGACACCCACACACTTCCTTCAGGGCAGGGAATACCTAGTATCACCACATAATTTTACCCGGTAATCATCAGCCATCAGCCAGTCAGCCGTGTTAAAAACCGGACTGTCTAATACCAACGAACCCTTTTTTAACACCACTCAGCATTAAACTGTTGGAATTGATTTCGGCCGCTCCAAAGTGTATTGAGGATATCTTAAACCGAAAAACGTATTTTATATTCGGAACACACGACGCTCCCTATAGAGAACTCCTAATAAAAACTCCTACATAAAAATCTGATATTTTTAGGCTGTGCAGCTGGCCAGTTAGTTGGCCAGGCCAGGGGCCATCAGGTGTATTGTACTATAATAATTACTAGTCTAATAGAGTGCATTCCACAGGCATTCCAGCATTCTATTTTAATATATATCATAGTATACCTGGTATCATTATTCTTGTATTTCATTTTTATTATTATTTACCAGGTATTAGTACTTACCTGGCTTAGGTATAATATAATAACAACAACAGTTATAAGCCTGGTAAAATAATATTGTCATATTTATTAATAATAGAAACAACGCACACAAACTTTGTTTTGCCAGTTATATATATACATAAACTTAAATAAATCAATAAGAAGCAAAATTGAAATTATTGCTCAGATGTCTTTATCGCATAAATTAGACCACGAATATGAAACAACACGAAAGAAAATTGTAAAGTTAAAGCCGAATATTCATAGAAGACGTCAAGTTCGTGTTAAAAATTGGTTGAAAAAGCTAGATGAGCCTACCACTGTTTTAACGTGGCAGCGTTTAAGAAACAAATATGCCAAAAATCTTGTAAAACAAATGACAACTGAAAAGGATTTTAGCTTTCCATTTAATAAAAATGCACCTGATGTGCTAAAGAATTTTCAAGCGGAAAGTAAAGTAAAATATCAAAAGAAACATTACCGAAAACATATACATTTGGGTAACAATCACAATGTAAATAATAATAGCAATACTAGAAATATAACTAAAAACAATGAAGGACATAGAAATTCGCAAGAGGAACATCATATTCATTCCTCGTATCTTGAAACATTAGGAGAAATGTCGAAAGCTAATCACCACGATACCAATAATAGCAATTATAGCCATTCACATAACCAACATGAAACACACAATCATCAACAAAGTCATAATTATCGAAAAAGTGACAATATAGAGGATAAAAGTAATAATAATTATTATTTACAACAAACACATGAAATGAAAGACGACAACTCCAATAGACAAAATCAGTTTACTAGTACAAAAAATATCATAATAGAGCAAAGTACAAAGCGTTGGCGAACAAAAGCTATGCAGCTTGAAAAAATTGTCGCGGGGCAAAAAATAAGGATCATCCATTTAGAACAAGAACTTAAATATTTAAAAGCGGGACAAAGTCGAGAAATAGAGAGGTTAGAAAAATTCCATGAAGTTCAAATTGATGATCTCAGTCGTGTACAAACTAATAACTTAAAAAAATTAAAAGAGGTTCAAGAACTTCACCCAGCTGAAAAAGAGCTTATTTCTATGCCTGGAAATGCGATGTTTGAATTTGATGCGGTTCTGTCGGCTGCTAAAAGCATTCCTTTGAATCAACACGAAGAAAAGAATGAGGCGAAGTCATTTTATACAACATTATCGCAAATAAATTTGAACAAAAATGATAAAACCAAAAATAAAAAGAAGCAATATTCTACCAACAGGAATTATAAAGCTGATACTATTCAAGTCGCTTCAAATAGAAAAGGATTACAAAGCTTCATAGCTCCAAATGAAACGAATGATAAAGATGCGGCTGTTTTATTTAATAAACAGCCAAATGAATTGGATTATTTCAATTATTTAGATAAATTTCAACAAAGTATGAAACAAATTGTGCTGGAAAATAAAACAAACTCATTAAATCTGTCAGTCACAATGAATAGTTTAAACAATGGGCATAAAAATAATTATGAGGAAAAAGATAATTACGCCTCGTATAATAGTAGTAGCAATATTAACGGGGGTAATATTGATGAAATTCGTATCTTAAGTGATATCCATGATAATACTAGTAGTGTTATGAACATAAGTGAGTTGTAATTTTTATAGGGGAGAAAGCCCTATAGTGTGAGATAGATATTACTGCGCCTCAGTTATTGTTGTAATTTCTTACGAACGTAGATTTTTGAAGAGTAGGAAATTAATCACATGTGAGTAAATATTACGACTCGTACAAGTTCGTAAAAATAAAATAAATTTTTGCGGTGTGTGAGTGTATAAATTAAATTCTAGAGTAGTATTGATTTAATTAATCTCTCGAATACATGAAAAACGATTCTTCATTCTTCAGTAAGATATTGACGCGTACAATTATTTGTAAAAATTTTAATGTCGTACGAACACTTCGTACCTGATAGCATACCGTATAAAACTTCCACACACACTATTGATAGATGATATGCAAATATATGTGTCATATTTCTCCATACACGTGTTTCTTCTTTCTCGTATGATACATATACACATGCATAACTACCATGGTTTTCTGCACGGGCACAACCGTTTAGTATCCTTATGTTGCCCAGAACAACTTATGTATTGTAAATTATTGTTAAAGAGACATGATTTTTCTTTTGGGTTAAATGCCGGTTGATCACTACCTCGATTCCCGTTACACGATTTACATGAAAATGTTTTCTTTAAATATGCACAATTATTAATCGCTACTAGATCATGGTCTTCACATATCATACCTTGATGACGATGACAAGCTGATACACACGATTCCTCACGATTGGCTATTATTAATTCATATGGTGGACGTGAGGGTGGGGTCTCGTGATAACAAAAATGCCAAGGTGTTCTATATGAATTTTCATGCCTTGACAATTGACTATGTGTTTTACATCTACATTGGCATTTAATAAATGGATTTTCATCATAGCATTGGGGTGGTTTAAAAATTTTAATTCCATCATAAACTAATTCTATTGGTTTCGTTTTATCCATATTATCTTTTGCATTCTTGATTGTGCTCTTATCATTATTGCCATTTTGTTCTTTTTCTTCCTCAAGTTTGCCAATACAACAAGATATACAAGTCTCATATTCTTTGCAACATTGCATTTTTTTGTGACAATTATTACATTGATATCGTTTTGATATTGCTTTTTTCTTCAATAATAATGAACTAGTCTGTCGTGGGCAACAACCATTGGTAAAATCAGCTAATACCAGCGGACAAATGTAACCATCTTCATCAACTAATTTCTCTGGTCCATAATGTGCACTTTTACATTTCTCTCGACGTATGGTCTTTGCTAAATTTATTGTGTTGGTCTTAATCATATCATTTAATTTATTTGAAGTAGGGACTTTTTCTTCTTTTTGATCTTGTATATCTTTTTTATCTCCTTGCAATTGCTTACTTTCATGTTTCTGTACAGCATTTACAACTTTCTTTGTTGGTAATCTTTGTATTTCTATTTTTTTTTTATTTGTAATATGTTGTTGGTTTTGGTTGTTTTTAACATTTTGTACTAAGACAGATGATTGGTATGGTTGATTTTCAATTTCATATTGATAAAAAGCAATCAAACTTACATGGACAAGTACAAATAAAAATATTAGAACGATATTATTTCGCCTGATTAAACTTCGAATTTTTGAACCACCAACCAAATAAAATATCAAAATAGTTGCTACTACACAAAAATCAACTTTATAAACCAGATATATACCAAAATTTGATTTTTTAGATTGTACTGCAATTACTTTTTCCTGTTTTAATATTGATACAACATGTTTATCTTTTTTTGAAGATTTTTGTTCAATATTACTAAAATGCTGTTTCGTCCTCGCCATGTCCTTTCTCTTCTTCAAATTAAGTTCATCCCTCTCTTCTTCTTTTCCAGGCATATCGCCTATTTTTTTATCCTTTTTACTTTCTAATAAATTTAAACTGTCATCCGCCGGAATGATTGCAAATTTTACTGCATTTGAAGTCATATTTGCTGGTATATTAAATTTAGCACCTAGAAGCATTCTTCCGTTCCTTACTTCATCAGATATTAATTGTAAATAAACTTTCCAGCAGCCAATTGCAGTTTTAACTTTTGTATCTATGGAGAACATATTTGCATTTTGTTGCCATGCTTTTCTTCTTACATTGTTACTAACTTCATTGCATCTTTCCCACCGAATTTGAAATTCTTCATTTTGAAGCGAATCATGTGCATTCACATTTTCCAAACGACGCATTATGCTAAAAGGTAATGTTTTTAATGATATGGTCACATCATTTGACACAACTGTGTATTGTATGGATTCCAATATTTGTGTTTTTGCGAATAGCTGTTTCCATATTGCTTCTCTACAGATTGGGCATAATTTTTTTGATTGCATTTCTCGCATTAAACATGAATTATCAGTTGGTCGGTATCCTATTATTTCCCCACCTGCCTTTTGATAAACAGGAAACGCGCCAATAAATCCTTCCTTTGAGTCAAATGGTTCAAAATATTCCCAAATTCCAATATGACATAACATCGGAGGTGGGTGTTTAGGAAATGCGGAGCCTATATTTCCTTTAACAGTACTCTCAATTGCAATCACAATTTCATGTTCCGAATCTTCCTCACTGTACATAAAATCGACATTATTTTTCGTATGAAATTCAAAAAAATGCCGATCATTGTCTTTTGGCAAATCTAATGCTCCAATTTCATGTTCATCAACAAATAATTTTATTTTTCCAGATCCACTTATACCAGATGCACTAAATTCTAAATTTAAAAATGACGGTTTCCCTTTGGAGTGGAACTTATTTTTCCAAATTAATTCATGAAGTTCATCGTCGTCTTTATCAAAACTGGCCCAAGGATGTTCCATATATACCATACGTATAGGTTGTGGAGTAATTTTATTTTCTCCACTTTTCAATGGTTTGCTCAACCATTTACCCCATGGTACACATGGCCACTCTATGCGTTCAACACCATCAAACAATACCTTCTTCTCAGGTTTTTCATTTTCTTTACATAATCTATTTGTTTTTGCAAAATTTGCACCGCTGTAATCATCTCCACCATCATACTCCTCGCCAATATCAGCCAATATATGACCTAGTTCATGCCTAAATGCTATCGAACCTGTAGATTTCGACGCACTTAAAATCGCTACTTCGTCCCCAAGTCCACCATAAAATGGATCATTGACTAAAATCACAGCAATATCACACTCTGGCGCGTGTTTTCTACAAAGCCTTAGTGCCTTTGGATATGAAAAATCGTCTACAGGAAGTATAGACCGCAATTTACCTGAATCACGATACAGGTGATATGCGGTATCTTTTGGGCTTCCATTTGTACCAACACCTGATAATTTTGACGGGGTAAAGACACTGTGTAAATTAAAAAATGGACTATAATTGAAATACAGCCCCCCTTCTTCGAATCCTTCTTTTTTAAAACGTTTTACATCATTAAGAAATTTATCTTTTTCTCTATCGGTATATCCCTCGGATAAAAATACTAAATCCAGTGCATTCTCTGAGTTTCCACTAACCAGCCATGTATTTAAAACACCAACATTATTTTCAATTCCATTAATTTCTATATACATTTGCATAATTAGGATCAGAAAAATATGCAGTTGCAATAATAAATTATGTTTGATAGTATACATCTTTCTCTTGTTTCTTCTTTCTATATTATTGTAAAAAAGACAAAAATATATTATACAAAAAAACAGTTGACGTATATATATATATATTTTAATATCTTATACAAAAATGTAAAAAAATATATACAACAAGGTGGTGCACAAAAAAAAAACCAAACGAACAAAAAAGTATGATGTCACCAATATAAATAACAAAAATTATAATTGTATTATATTACAAAAACAAACAATGCCAAGAATTTACGAATATATGATATATATTAATATTATAGTGTGTGGTCCAAATAAATAGATTCTATATATTTCTGTTTTTAAAAAACAATATAATACATCATAATAATAATAATAATAATGCATGCATTATTATTTTTTCTGGCATCATCATTAGTGCATTAGTTAGATTAGTCTATCATTCTTCAATGCCTGGAATGCATATAATAATGGCATGGTGCCATGCAATAATAATAAAATATTTATATTATTATTATTATTATACTACCAGGTATATTGTGCTATATTAATACCTGGTATAGCCCACAAAAGCCACTAATCTAAATCGACTATCGATAGTAAATTATTGAATAGTAAATAATACTAGTATGATAATAAATAATAAATACCAAAAAGAAGAAAAGGGATTGTTTTAAGGATAGATGTTTGTATCTTTAGATATATTATATTTATTACATATATAATAAAATAACATCCTTAATTATATTAGAATGGGTTTGAAATACTGTAACTTAATCCTATTATATTATATTTTTCTTCTAATTTTTCATAATTCTACATTTATCACTTCTGCAATACGAGTAGTCTTGTAATTTTTTCTACTTGAACTTTCTTGCATGGAATCTTGCATTGATCGTAGCAATGACCTTGCTTCATTTAAGCTTTTCATGGCAGTTTCCCTGGACATGCCAAATTCCTCCTCTTTACTTGATTGCAATGTCCTTCTTAAGTCGGTCAATTCCTTTGTCAACGCAGCATTTTTATTTTTGTACCGAGTGACCGAATCACATGATGCATTTAATTGCTCTTCTAAACTGTTGATTTCATTTTTGTATTTTTTAACCAACGTTGCCGCTTTCCTTGTATAAAATTCATTTTCTGACTCTGATAATAAATGCTCTCTACGTTCTAATTGAGATAATTTGGCAGCTATTCCTTTTCCTTTCTCTTCTCTTTCCTCAATATCTACTTTCATATTGCTTAATTTTGCCAATTTATTATCTACCGATTCTTCTCTAGAACGCAATGCCACTTCCACTGCTCCTAATTTTGCTTTTGAATCTCTAATTTCACCACGTTCAATGCTAATTTGTTCTTAGTCATTTCTTCGATTTGTTGTTTTCTGCTTTTAATGGCACTCCGTTCCACTGCTAATGTTGTTTTCTCCCGTTCCAAAACTAAAAAGTCTTGCTGTTGTTTCTTTAATTTCTCATCAACTTCAATTTTCAATTCTGATAATTGTTTTTCCAAATCACGATTTTCAGCATCTTTTTTTGCTAAGTCTTGCCTCCAATCGTTTAATTGTTGTTGCTCCGATGCAACTTCCATCGTACGCTTATCTAAGTCATCTTGAATCTTTTTCTCTTGCTTTTCAAGTTTATTTAAATCGATTTGTAACTTTTCCATTCTAGCTTGACGGTCATCTATATCATGTTTTCTTCTATTCAAATCTTCCTCCAGAAAATTTAATTGAAGTTCTTTACTATGAATATCCTCGTTTTTCTCACGTTGTTTAACTAACTGAGCTTCAACTATCTTAGATTTTTCCTCGACGTCTGCTAATTTTTTCAAAACTTTTTTCGAATTATAAGAGGCTTTGCGTAATAATGCTTGTCTTATAACACGCTGTATTGCAGTTGCCGCGTCTACTTTAAGAAATTGTACTTTCAAATTATGCTCGCGTTTATGGAAATCCATTAAATCAGCTCTTAACTTTTCTTGTTCTTCCTCGTTTTGTTCGCTTTGCTCTTGCAATGTAGTTTCCAAATTGTGTAAATGCGTTTCTGTTTTAATGATATCTTGCTCTCTATGATTGAGTATCACATCTTTTTCCATATATTTCTCTTCATTCGTCTTTAAAGTTGCTTGTCTATTATCTAAATCTTCTTTTAAGGTTCGTAATTCACGTTGTTGGTGCTTCAATGCATCTAATTGATGTTGTGTTTTTTCATTTTTTTCATCTATTTCACGTTCCCACTTTCTATTTCTAGCTTTAGTCGAGTCAACTTCTTTTTTCATATTTTCATTCCGTTTGATATCCTTATCCAGCCTTTTCCGCTCATCAAGAAAATCATCCACCGCTTTCTCAACTGCCGGCCATTGTAAATCTAATGCCGCCATTGACATTCTTCTACTTCGTTTTCCGTTTTTCTTTGTAGCGTTCAATAATTTCATTTGTACATTCCGAATGGCTTTTTGCTGTTCATCGTAACTTTTTTTCATATCTTGTTTTTCAAGTTTGTTTTTTTTTATATTCTTCGGTTAACTCTGCAACGTCTTGATTTACCTCTGCCATTTTTTCTTCATTGCGTTTCAAATCAGCACGTAATCCTTCTATTTGAACTTCGAAATTTGTAGTCTCTTGCGAATGATGCGAAAGTAACCTTTTTTTTTCCGAATTCAAGCCTAAAATTTGCTCCTTAAGAATTACAATTTCATCTTCCAATTCGCTTTTTGTTCTTACTTCTTCCTTTAATTTTGTAATCGTAGCGTTTAATTCATCCATTTGTACATTCTTATCAATTATGTCCTCTCGTAAATCTTCAATCGTTTGATTCAAATCCTCATTTTCTTTTTTAGCATCCTTCAATTGCCCGGCAAATTTATCGTGCATAGCACGCGAGTGTTTATGAAAATCTTCTACAAAATGCCCATCTCTAGGATCAGCGCTTGTTACAGGTTGTGCCATCACTTCGCGCATTTGATTGAATTCATCGGATTTTTTTTTTTGCTCGACTAATCTGTTGGTAATTCTAGACATATTGTGTTCTAATTGAGGCATCGATATACGTCTAATTTGACGCCATCTCTCCGTGGCTTTTTCTCGTTTATCCTGCACAGTAGTGATTTTCTGCACTGCAACATCCACTAACGATTTGACCTCTTCTGTTGCCCCAGTACCAAGCTGCTCTACAATTATTTTCATTGCGTCTTCATTACTCCCAAGAAATATATCTTTCATTACTTTCAGTTTTTTTACAACAGCTTCTCTTTCTGCTTTCATACTATTGTGAGCAACCATGCCTATCATTGATTTGTGGCTTTCAACTAATGCTTTATATTTCTC
>LT649464.1:572-24433 GCA_900128395.1 Stramenopiles sp. TOSAG23-2 | reverse complement strand
TTGCAAAAGGTATTCAAGAAAATAAGAATTGTGTGTTGGAAGAATTAAATTTAGGTAGTAATGAAATTAAGGATGAAGGTGGAAAATCATTGGCAGAAATGATAAAGGTCAACACCTCGTTGAAAAGTATCAACTTGTTAAGGAACCAAATAGCCAATGAAGGATTAGAAGCAATAAAAATAGCGTTTGGAGGAAATGAAAATTTAAAATCTGTATGTGGAATCAAAGAAGATGAAACAGAAAAAGATTTATCGGGTAATTCGGGTAAATATTGGTTGGAAACAAAGCCGTATGATGATTTACAACCTGTAGATGGAAAATTAGTAGCATTAGACCTTATGTTCAACGCCTCGTTGAAAAATATTGATTTATCAGAAAATCAACTTTGTGGATTGGATAGCCATAAAAACGGAACGTATGATGCAACTGGAATAATAGCAATTGTAGATGCGTTAAAGGTCAATACCTCGTTGAAAAATATTAATTTTTCAAGTAATAATTTAGTTTGTAAGCATGTAGAAAGGAATCAATTGACCACCTTACCATATATAAATGGACAAATAGTTGAACATGAGGGTGCAAATTGGAAGGCTGAAGAAGATGATTATATTGTATGTTTCGATGGAATAATTGCAATTGCAGAGGCATTAAAGGTCAACACCTCGTTGAAAAGTATTAATTTATATAATAGGTACAGAGAGGGGATTCGTGAGGAAGGTGCAATTGCGATTGCAAAAGGTATTCAAGAAAATGAGAATTGTGTGTTGGAAGAATTAAATTTAAGAAAAAATGCAATTGAGGATGAAGGTGGAAAAGCATTGGCAGAAATGCTAAAGGTCAACACCTCGTTGAAAATTATTAATTTATATGATAATTCCATAGGTGATGAAGGTGCAAGTGCAATTGCAAAAGGTATTCAAGAAAATAAGAATTGTGTGTTGGAAGAATTAAATTTAGGCCATAATTTAAACATTGAGGAGGAAGGTGCAAAAGCATTGGCAGAAATGCTAAAGGTCAATACTTCGTTGAAAATTTTTAAGTTGAATAAGAATTTAATTGGTGCTGAAGGTGCAAGATCGTTGGTAGAAATGCTAAAGGTCAACACCTCGTTGAAACATATTGGTTTAGAACATAGTAAAATTAATGATAAAGTTGCAACTATAATTGCAAAAAATATTCAAGAAAATAAGAATTGTGTGTTGGAAGAATTAAATTTAGAAAGTAATTTGTTTAGTTCTGTAGGTGCAATAAAATTGGCAAAAATGATAAAGGTCAACACCTCATTGAAAAGTATTAACTTGTTAAAGAACCAAATATCCGAGGAAGGATTTGAAGCAATAAAAATAGCGTTTGAAGGAAGTGAAAATTTAAAATCTGTATGTGGAATCAAAGAAGATGAAACAGAGATAAAGAAGAATCACTTGCAACCTGTAGATGGTAAATTATTGTCATTAGACCTTAAGTTCAACACCTCGTTGAAAACTATTGATTTATCAAATAGTCACCTCTTTATGTCAAAAGGTGGTGGATGGACACATATTGCAAATACCAATAACCCATTTAGACATACAGATGGAAGAAAAACAAGTCTTTGTCCAGAAGGAGTTGAGTTCAAAAGTGATTATTCAGGAATAATTGCAATAGTAGATGCATTAAAATTCAACGCCAACACCTCGTTGAAAAGTATTACGTTAAAAAGCAATTACAGCGATTGGGATAAAGATAAGGGGGATTTAAAAGAAAAAGCGAAAAACATGTTAAAGTCCGTGAAAAAGTCCATGAAAAGGAATGGCGTTGAAATAATATATTAAATATTGGCTGACAAAATCCAATATAAAATAAAGTGTTATCGTTTAATAAAAAAACAAATAGAACGTAAGAATCGGTAGAAAAGAAAATGGAAACCTCCCTAGACACAAAAATGTATAAGTCCCACTTGAACCGGATACTTTCGGATCATAGTTTAAAATAGATAAAATCATATACAAATATATATAATACAAAAAATAATGAAATATAAATACATATATACATCCAAAACACAAATATATAATATATATATATACACTTACATACTGTACATATGAATAGAGAAGCAGTACTAGTAATTTAAATAAAAAAAAGTGTGATTTTTTTACCTAATGCTACGTCTATACTAATTTATTGGATGACCAGTGTTTTTTTTGTGAAAAATAAAAATGGTAAAATTGCCACTTAGTGCTATTCTCGTTGTATATATTTCATGGTTTTTTACCTAATGCTACGTCTATACTAATTTATTGGATGTCCAGTGTTTTTTTGTAACATTAATTAGGAAGTACCATCAAACATATCATAGGGAACACCTTCGAGTCTTTCCGTACAAAATTCTATAGTAAAAAATATTGCCATAGTCAGTGCCATTATAATGTCATCCTGACCTCCCTTAAATTTCCCAGTATACACAATTTTTGGTAGTTGAAATCCTCTATTAGGGTGTACCACAACGCGTTTAAAATTAAGTAATTGTTTCTTCAAAAGCTAAACGTATAGTAAAAATCATAAGGTTAGTAAATAAATGTGTTTGGTTAGTCTGTTAAAAACGTAGTAGTAGTAGTAGTAGTAGTAGTAGTAGTTAGTTTATTGGTCTCAATACATCAAATAAATTAATACTTATATATACTTTTAGAATAACTTTGTTTTTCAGGATATGGTTGAAATGGAGGTTCATGAAAACCCATGACACTATGCAGATGTGTTTCTTCAGATTCTTCAATTGAATCGTAACATAATTCTCCATCACTATCAATTAAATTGGAAGCACTGCTTGGCACCTTTAAGTTTGAAAATTCTTCTTCTGTTAATTCTACCATGTCACTTCCTAAAACAGTTTCAAGACAAAAAAAAGCATTATATATTGGGGATAACGAATAAAAAACAAAGAAACAAGACTATGAACGTTGAAAGTGTTTTAAATAAACGTAAGATCGTGGATTTAACAGTAGAAAATCTGGAAGAGCATAACCGTGTAAAAAAGCGAGTCAAAAAAGCAATAATTCGTTTTTCAGATGAACAAGCAAATGAAAATAGAGACAGAACTTTTAAGGATGACGATAATTGTTCTGACTTCGACGAAACGGAACGTGTATCTGTAATGTCCAAATCAGACAGAAGTTGTGATAGTCGAAGTGAAGGTTCCTTAAAAGATTTTATAATTAGCGACGACGATGAGGAAGAAGGAGAGAATAGCAGTGTTGCAGAGGAAAACGAATTAGATGAAAATGAGGAAGATACCGATGCAGAGAGTTTTGATAGCGATCGATCTGGTTGGGATTAAAAGTAAACTTAACTATTTTATATTCTACAATTGTATTTAATTTACCCGGAATTCCCCCTAGCCTGCCCAAATGGGCCTGGCTAGGGGATAGCCTGGATAGCAGGTATCCTCTCTGGTATTAATACGATTTACATCTGATCGTCCAGGCTATCTCCTTAATCATCCTAAATCTACTAAAAGCACAAAAAGGTGGTGCAACAAAGCTGGCCAGCCTGGCCAGCAAAATTATTAATAATAAAGAGAACAAAAAACATCTATTTTATATATGTAGCTAGATAGATACGTATGCATTGATGAACAATTTTGTTTTTCACGAAACCGAATGATTACTACCAACAAGGACGATTTAGTACAATGCTGTGAGACATCACAAGTACAAATAACTGCAGCGACGAATGCAGAAAATGCGCCTATACATTATTTGAATACTGGCTTGAAATTTGTTAGTAACCGTAAGTAAAACTCTCCCGTCTAACCTTTCAGCCATGCAAAGTCACTGCAAACTAACTTAAACTATATATATATCAATGTAATAATAATAATAGGTCTATGCCCGTTTGCCCATCGATCATGGATTGTAGCTAAAGAGTTGACTGCGCCAATTGAATACGTACATGTTGATTTTATTGAAAAACCGGAGCGTGGACAGCTTTGGGTTAGTAATGACAAGCCTGTTTGGTACAAAGAAAATATATCTCCAATAGCAACTATCCCGACGTTGCTAGACAATTCAGAACCGTTTATGGCATTGAAAGGTACATATGAAAATGATGTTATCTCCGAGCATTTATTTCAAAAGTTTGGTAGTAAAAATCACTCTCAAATCATACCCTCTGATACTATGAAGAGAGCAACAATGCGACAAAACATTGCAAAGGTTGCAACGATTGGTCTTATCCCATCTTTCTATCAGTTATTATCGAATCAAAATCCAGAAACTGACACACAGATCGCTGCAAAGGTTTGGAAAAAAATGGTTGAAACAAACAAACTGTTTTGTGAGTTTGATCTTGATGGCCCATATTTATTTGGTGATGAGATATCTTTAGCAGATACTTCATTAATACCATTTCTAGATCGGTTTTCGACAAATTTAAAATTTTATCGCAATTTTATTTTGTTGCCAGACAATTGCGAAGAAATTAGTAAATTAAAAAATATGTTGGAATCTTCTAGAAAAAGAGAATCTATGAAAGAAACTTCCCAAACTCCTGAATTTTATATTAATGCATATAGAAGTTATGCAGCAAAACGTAGACGTTCAACTGAACAAGAAATGAAAGATATGGAAAATTTTCAACAAAGTATGTTACTCAGTAGTAAAAGTAAATTATAGGGTGCGCGTGCGTGTAATTATAAAAAAACTAAAAGAAATTAAAATATGCATTATCAACACACTAGTGTGAGATATGATAAGATACTCGTATGATAGATTATTTCAAAGGTTATTGTATTCTTTTGAAGGAGTAGGAATTACGTATCATTGAGTAAATTTAAAAAATAGATTTATGTGCGTAAACTCAAATTATACATTAATGCATATTATATACGAAGTATATTAATACGTTCGTAAATATTAATATATTTTATAATATATATTTTTATTTATTTCGGCGTACCAATCCCCAATAAACTACTCGTTCGAACTCTACCTCTTCTTTGCCTAAAACCAACACTTTTTGCTTCTTTTATTTGTTTAATTTTTTCCTCTGGATCCGTTCCTCTAGCAATATCAACCCAATGTCGACGATTTACTTCAATATTACTAAATATCAACCTAGCTTTAGGAAGACAGCCTGCTACTGCTTCGTACCATGGAGTTATAACATAATCATAAAAACTAATTTGTAATTTCGCTTTTCGAATATTTTCAGTTACCCCAACTAAATATGCTGTTACAGGCAATCCAGCCTCTTTTTCCATTACCGTTTGCGCATGAAATTCTTCACACACCATACTAGCCCATTTGTAGACAACTTCAAAATCATAGATAACAGGATTCGATAAATCAGCAGAATGTATGACAATTGAACACAATAACATACGGCTATTTTCATCTGAAATATCAAATGGTTCTACCACCTCATTAGTTTCCCTAGCTTTGATCATTTTTCTAGCAATATCACGAACATCCTTTACTTTCTTTGCATGGTGTACCATATCTGTTGCTAATATTGCTTTAATGATTGTTGATCGAAAATATTTTAAAATTGACTTTTTTTCTGTTACTATAAATTGACAATTAGCTTGACTTAATATCTTACATGTAGTTGCTGCATGATGATTTTCCAAAACTGAAACATCATTATACAACAATGATAATGGCGTTAAACTTGCATTTTGAAATCCATTATTTGTACCAGGATGATCAATATTCTTCTTCTTCTTCTTCTTCTTCTTTTTTCAATGCAACAATTTCGTCGTAATTATTATCATCTTGAATTGTATACAACGTTTTATGAAACATATCCGTAAACGACGTTAATGTACTTTCCATTTCATCAATTTCATTATCAAGATCATTAATTAAATGTGAAGTTGGTATATTTTTATACTTATTATTTGTTCTTTTTTTTGTTTTCCTCCTACTATTATTATTTCTACGTGTATGCATGATGATAAATATTTATTCTCGTATAATTCTACGTATCTGGTTGTCCTCTTGTCAATTATGGTAAACAAAAATATGTGTATATATCTATCTTTGCATTTACTATGACATTCTCCATCAGAACATATATCTTTGCGATGTATAAATGTACACATCACATTTATTCTAAACATATTACAGTATGTTTACTGTATGTCATATCAGGAGAAAAAACGGTATAAAAAATACATAATAATTATTACTATTACATACAGTACCACACTGATGGTAGGCGTGCAGGCGTAGTACGCAGTACGCAGTACGTAGGAATGTGTTTGATAGGGATATATAAAAGTATATGGATGATGTACTTAACAAAAAACCCTTGTATTACCTGGTATTATACCGGCACCACCTCAGTTTAGTAAGACCAGAAGACACACACTTGTAACTTGTAATATTTTTTTGAGCTGAGGAGCAATTGCAACAATTGTGCAATAATTCATAAATAAGAAGTATCTATTCGAATATAAATAATAAAAAGTATAATATCATGGCTGTAAATAGATATCATATTATACATCATATATATATATATATATATTGTACAAATAATCATTGATATATCAATTAATATATAGGCGATCTGTAACATAAATAATAATAAAAATGGGAGCAGGAGCATCAACATTGGAAGGTGTGGACCAAATAAAATTACAGTTATTGCAAGCTGAATTAAACAAGCCTAAAAATTTAAGTGATATTACGGAAATAACAAATGTAAAAGAAGAAGTCAAAAAGATACGTGTATTGTTTAATGAATCTGGGCTAGACAAAGTCGGTTCTGAAGCTATTAAATTGGAAGCAGGTAAACCACTTGATTGTAGCGATATTAATGATGATGGAAACTCGGAATTGATAAGACTACGTAGTCTACTTGAAACATTAAAAGCAACATCCAACGAGAGTTCAAGTAACTTTGTTGATGCACATTTTCCTCACAATTCTGAATCAATATGTTGTATCAAAGAAGCAGATGAACATCTTGTGTGGAAACGTTTGCCAGATTTTGTTGAACCACCGCTAGAAATATTCCCTGCTGATGAACCAACCTGTAACTCTGTCAAACAATCTGCCCATTTAGGAAATTGTTATTTTATTGCGACATTATCAGCATTATGTGAACGAAAAGAATATATCAAACATTTATTTGAGAATAATACTCCAGAAGCAATGAAAAATGGAAGATATCAATGTAAAATATATCATGCAGGGCGTTTTCATAATATTAATGTAGATGATTATTTTCCTGTATCAACTTACATGGTGCCTGTCAAACAAAATGGTGAGAAAAATAATGATGAAAATAACAACGAAGATGAAAAGGAAGAAAAGGAGGTGCAAATGAAAGAAATAACATCTTTTTATTTTGGAAAAAATAAAAAAAACAAAGGTCTGTGGGTGCCATTGCTTGAAAAAGCATATGCTAAAATTTATAAATCATATGGGGCAATTAGTGGTGGTGATATAGGAGAAGCATTAAGAGATTTAACAGGCAGCCCTGTGTTTTCATGGCGACTGGATCATAAAGAAGGGAAGCATATGGTACAAACAGGTGAAATGTGGAAAAAAATATGTGCTACACATCAAAATCAAGATTTATTATGTTGTGGATATTGCTCCAGTAATGAAGTGGAAATACAAAAGTTTAACAAAGGTCAAGAGAAAATTAAAGATGGGCCTAAAATTGTACCAAATCATGCCTATGCAATTGTTGATGTTAGTGAAAAAGGTAAGGGTGTCTTAAAATTGCGAAATCCTTGGGGGCATTTAAATAGTGTAGATGGCAACAATAACGATGGTTGTTTTCTTATGCCATATGATAAATGGAATAAAATATTTAATAATGTATATATATGCGCCTTGCAAGGTTATGATGTCAATGGTTGTGATGAGACGGCGTTAAATACTTGTAAAAAAACATTTCAAAGTAGATGGACCAATGAGACTGCTGGTGGGTGCTCCATGTTTCCAAATTGGAGATTGAATCCAACATTTGCATTGAAAATATTTGATAAAAATATTAAAACTTTTTATTTGACAATTTCACAAACTGACAAACGGTCTTCAAGAAAGAAAACATCATCCGTGGATGAATTTGAGAAATTAAATTATGAAAATAAAATTGGTATTGAAGTTATTGTATTGAAAGAAAATGTAAATGGGCCGGAAGTAGTAAATGGTAAATACAATATCATAAAAAAATCTTCGTATTGGAACAAGCGTGATGTTTCTATTGAATTAAATATTACGCCAGATATGATTGGCCAAGATTTAATTGTTATTCCATCCACATATTTCCCAAATAAATTGGGTTCATTTTCAATTATTGGTGAGATTGAAATGAATAAGAATATTGATATTAAAAAGGAAAATAAATTTGTATTTGAACGACGAATGTTTGGTGAAAGTGGCGATGTGCAATTGCCAATGAATGATGAAACTGGTGAAATTGCATTAGATAATGATATTGAAACAGCATCATTAAAAAACAATGATAGCAGCAATGCTAAATTTAATTTTGCATATAAATTTCAACATGAATGGAATGATAACACAACTGGAGGACCACCTCATGGGAGGACCTTTCATAAAAACCCACAGTATCAAATCAATGTTAACTCAAAAACAAAATTAGTTTTTTTATTATCGCAACAACAAAAAATAAAAATGGTAGGTAAGAAGAAACAACAAGTTCAAATTGATAAAATTGGGATTGGTTTATCAACATATCAACATGTTGAATGTTTAAATAATATAGATACTGTAGAAAAATTAGCTGCACAAGAAAAATTCCAAATTGGCAAACCTGTATTGATGAAAGCATTAGAGATATCAAAAGTAATTGAGGTTACCCCTGAACAAAATCCAATATGTGTAGTAGCTGCTGTTCAAAAAGGTGGAAAAGCAAAATTTATTTTAAATGTTTTATCAACTCAAGCTATTTCAATACGAGAAGCGCCACAAAAACCATCTCAACGACAACTTGATTTAATTAAAAAAGAAGTAGAAGAAAATACAGTAATGGGTGCGAAAAAAATGATGAAAAAACATAATAATAATCATAATAATAATAACAAACATCGGGCGAAGAAGAAACCACATGGCAAGAAACAGTCAACAGGGCCATCATTCATGAATGCAAAGAAAAATATGAATGCTATGGGCGATTTATATGGTAATTTAGACTGAGGGGATAAGATTACAATGTATGATGTGTGTGTGTGTGTATGTATGCGTACGTGTGTGTGTTGAAATTGGTTAAATCTATATTTATATATGATCATGAACCTGATTGTAATATATAATTGTTTTTGAGTTTGTATTTTAATATATGATGTGTGTGTGTGTGTGTGTAACTTTCATCTATCTATATATATAATATATATTTTTTTTTTCTATTATATTTTAATACAGTATGGTGCTATGATGTAAATACCAGGTGTACCAAAAAACGTTACCAGCAGGTATTATATTACGCGTTATTAAAAAATAAAATGTCATCTTTTTTTCACATATTAAAAATTTGAATATATATATACGAGCCGTATACAAAAAGAATATATATTATAAATAAAAAATGTAGAATGATTGAAAATTTAGATATATATTACATCAAAACCATTTCATTTGAAATATTATATATACCAAAGCAGTATATCTAAAAATATTTACACATCGTAGAATACTAGTATTTAATCAATAAAACAATCTACATACAATATATATATCTAAAAATATTACACATCGTAGAATAGTAACATTTTAAACAATTGAAAAGACATACCCATACATAATATATACATATTACACATCGTAGATACATACAGACATGATGATGATGAAAAACAATAATTATTATCATACAAAATTAATAAATATAATTATTACAACATTATTATTGATATTAATGAATACACATTTTGTTCTTGTTGCTAGTAGTAGTAGTAGTAGTAGTAGTAATGATAATGATTATGATAATCGTAAACCAACTAAAATATCAAAAGATATTATTTCAAAGACGGCAACGGAACAAGAAAATTCTGCAATCTTTTTAGTTGCTGCATTGGGGAAAATGACATTGGTAACAGCAGCAATGAATGGTAATTTAATTAAATGGCAAAATGGCAAAGCACATATACATGAAGACAAATTCGTTCATTATGACAAAAAGTGGAAAGTGTTACCATCATTGCATAAGAAAAGCACAGAAAGCATTATAGATGAGATGCACAGCATTCTAAAAGAAATGCAAAAGGAAAAGAAGAATGATTTAGCAATGGATAATGTAATAGAATCCACAAAATCCAAATATGATGGTGGATACATTCTGGATTGGCTATTGGAGGGATTATTTATTATTTATTGGAAGTTAATCACTATTAAATACTGGCCGCTGCAGATTATTTTGGAATCCCTGAAGAACAATAAATTAGGTGTAGTAGAATTTTTGCAAAAATGTCAACGCGAACGCAATAAATGAAATCACACGATTGTTGCAATTAAATTTTGGTACCAGGACTACAGACGATGTTGAGACACTCCAGAAAAAAGTTGTACAATGTAAACAGGAGTTCAATGATGAAAATGTACTGTTTGAACATGCATATGTATGCATGCAATTTATTATATATATATATATAATTATTTTATTTTATAATATTTTTCTGTTTATGCTTTACGTTGTTTTTTTAAAAATACCCTCTAAAACCCTACTCCTATCCCAACCACTGCCACACTTTTTCGAGGCACTTATTTCCCTCTTATTTTGACAAGGATATGCGCTAACACTGGCTTCATTCGGTATGATACGACGAATATTAAACCATCCATCCATATAACGCTTTTTCAAATAATTTTATTTTTTAATAAATTTTTTTATCAAATTTATATAATATATGAGTAAGAGAACATTTTAAATATATTATATAAAATTTTTTTCACATTAACTTCAATGGAAAGATACCATTTCTACCTGTAATTTTATCTATTTCATTTACAGGAGCAGGGCCAATAGCACATACTGTTTTTGAACCGGGGGCTATTTGTGTGCGCCCAGCATCACGTACAACATAAGTTACCAATTTTAATTCCCGTGCTGCTGCATTTATATTCATCATTACCTCCTCACTTGGGCATTTTAAAGCGATCTTTGCAGACCCACTTCTCCAAAATTTAGCACATAGTTTAGGTGTTAATTTTTCGGCAGTCTTAATTGCTCCCGTCGCTGCGTGACATGCTTGTGCAACAATTTTTCCCTTTCCCATTTTTAAATCAGTTCGTATACATAAGACCATTTTCAAATTATCAAAAATACCAGAGTCATCTTTTACATCTGATGAAGTCAAACTGTCTTCATCATCGCTACTATCATCACTACTATCATCACCGTCAACATCATCTTCCTCCAGCCCTTTTTTCTTTGTTGGTAAATCTTTCGGCTTTTCAAATAAATATAATTCTTTATATCCTAATGTTAACGCAATGCCAACACACATACCACCCAAAACACCAGACCATACATTCATATCTGTAGTATCTACTAAATTATTTAAAAACGATGCCATAATGTCGATGTTCTCCTATGGAACCAGATAATAAATAAAAAAATAGACTAACGCAAACTAATTTTTATACATTTTCATATTATTAATTTATTATTAATAAAAATGTGTATTTGGTGCATTGTGACTAAGATTTGCACCACATTTATAGATTCGCGTAGAGCGGATCCTCTCTAGATTCGCGTTGTTGTTAATGACTTTTTAAGGATAAATTTTGTAACAAACAGGATATACTGATATACTGATATACTAATAAAGCTAATACTATTTATATTGTAGGATTTTGCATCCTCGTAGCTAGCTAGTACCACCATGTTGTAGCGCACACATCTGATAGAGCTATATCCTCGTAATCTCGTAATAGCAATAGATAGAAGATAGAAGATATAATAGATAATAGACGACTTATTTATTATATTATAATAGACTGTTTTTCGTTTTACGTTTTACAATACTGGAATAACAATTTTTACATATAACTTATACTACCAGACTACCAGACTACCATGGACTACTGAAATCGTCGTCGTTGCAAGTCTTGCAAGCCTGGCAAGCTTATTATTATACTTAATAATAGTTTAGTTTCCTCTTTTTTACAATATACTAATACATCTATAGATATTAATGATAAGTTTTTTTATGGCATTTAAATTATATCGTATGGTAAGAAGAAATATAATATAACGATCCTGTTGATAGTATTTTATTACTTTATACAATTAAAATAAATCTAGAAAATATCTTATAATACTTCTATATTGCCTTTATCACTTTCTTTTTACTTTAGTAAATATATATTTAATTGTACAAAAATATAATGGCTAAAAAAATTCATGCACTCGTTATCGAACGTGCAACGTCTTCCACGAACTTAGCTTCAACATTTAATGCCGATGACCATGATCAAGAAGAAATAGACAATTTAAGGGATGCCCTAGAAGAATGGCAATCTTACGGCCTCTTTAGTATATTTATGACTCACCCTCATCAAACATGTTTTGACTCGCTTATTAGAGTTTTACCAATTTTACTATTATCGTCGCAATGGATGATTCCTGCTGGTATGTTCTTATCACAATGGCAGGAATATACGGCCGGAATATGCCCTGGCACGGCATCAACAACAAATAGGTTTTTAATATTCGCAATTGCTGTCATGTATTTTTGCCGCAGTGTCTTAATTTTTGGGGATAAATATGTTGCTTTCGCTGGTAAAAATAAAAAAATAAAAGCATTGATGAGGTCAAAGTTAGCTGAGTGGGGTCATATAGATGATATCATGGATATATCATATGAAGGTATTTTGTATATAATGAATCTATGGCTTGTTTTTATCGCAACATCGCCATTGGATATTGTATTGAATTCATTAGCAATGGAATTTGTGATGCAATTAGATAATGAATTCAAAGAAAATTATTTTAAATTAAATGGAAGAGCAGTGAGAAATATTTTACATCATCATTGGCATATATTACCTGAAGGTAAAAAGAATTGTGTGTTGAATGTGATTGAAGGTATTAATGTCTTTCTGTCACCAATAATTTGTTTACTTGTTCCAACCTGTTCCATGGTATTGATTTTTTATGGCCCATTATGTAAGCCATAAATTGTGCTTATCTGTGTGTGTGTGAGTATGTGTATGTATTAATCTAGAATTAATGGCATACTATATACTAGCAGTTGTATATTGATAAATAAATGTTCTCTGTGTATTTTAGGTTTGAAATAGTTTTTAAATATGCATAGGAGATAAATATTTTTTTTTATGTGACGTCTACATACATTCACACAATGATTCAAGGTCAACATATTAATAACTAATACGACACTTCGTAATAACTTTTGCCTCCCCTGTAAGGGGGAAAAAAAGGACGACCACACCAAAAAACAAAAAAATAAAAGATAGCGTTATCTGTGAGTTCTTGAATTTTGTTTAAAATTTATGTTGTGTAAATAACAGACAACTGGGCTTTTACATAGTAAAATATTGTTATTTTTTGTTATATATATTAATATATGACTAATAATTAGCCCATTAAGTACCATTTCTGTATTCTTCACATCAAATACAATCAATGGATACATAGATATAGCATTGTTTCTATGTATTATGATAGAATGAAAAAATATAGCACCGGTATACCTGATGGTATACAATTCCATATGTGCATGCTATTAGCTCACCAGGTACTATTAGTTTCAGCTGGATATTTATTTGTTGAATTAAAAGTCATATCGATCATATATTATATAATACAATGTACACATGGTAGACGACCTCGTTTAATAGGAAGAAGAAATATAGAACAAAAGCTCAAAACGTGTATTGTTTTTAAAAATAAGAATTAATTACAATGAAATATAATAGTTTTGTTATTACTTTGTTAGTAATATTCGTTAATAAGAATTAATTACAATGAAATATAATAGTTTTGTTATTACTTTGTTAGTAATATTCGTTTATGGTGTTTTCCTTCTCAGCGATGTATGTAGTTGTCGTCTATTATGTGATACAATATATAGTGCGTTTATCAATTCAATATAGAGAGGTAGCAACACTGAATATATCTATAATATTGCTATGCTACAAGTATATTCATTAATTAAAATTCAAAAAAAAAATTTCATCATTGTTGTTGAAAAAATATATTATTAATAGTCGTCGTACTTGGTACTGTATAAATATTACTAATACCAGGTATCTTTGTTATTTGATAGTTTTACTACTAACCACTTACTAGACGACTAACTTAAAATTTCTGAAAAATTTCGTTCATACTTTTTTTAAAATATATTAAGTATATATAATTGTATATTAATACTAATATTCCTATTACATTTTTCAAATATTATTATACCACTGTACAGTATAGCTTTTCTTCTTCTTGTGCTCTTCGAAAATGAAAAATTATTATACCACTGTACAGTATAGCTTTTCTTCTTCTTTTGTGCTCTTCGAAAATGACAAATACTGTAAGAAGAAGAAGAATAAAAAAATGAATAAATAATTATTATTTTTTGAAATAGAACTAAAATTAAAAACCTTGATGGTGTAGTTATAGTGTATGTATATATATACTCACTATCTTCAATATTTATATTTCCATCTCCATTTCTCTATCTCTGTGCATATATTTGTATAAAAAAGATATATACATATATAAAATAAGTGATCACGAGTATGTCAGTAGCAGTTGCAAACCCGACTACCTCGTTAAACCAAGTGAATGTTAAAATGAAAGGTGTTAGTATTAATGATAATGTAGTAGAAAATGCTTCGGAAAAAACGGAAGAAGATTTATACAAAGAATTGAAAGGCTTACAGAAGAAGCTTGAATTTTTAGATATCAAAACAGATTACGTAAAGGATGAAATGAAAAATTTAAAACGTGAAATGATTAGGGCAAAGGAGGAAGTGAAACGTATTAAAGCAGTGCCATTAGTAATAGGTCAATTTAACGAAGCTATTGACGCAAACCACGGGATAGTAACATCAACTGCCGGTAGTACATATTACGTACGCGTGTTATCGACATTAGATCGTGAACTTTTAAAACCAAACTCTTCCGTCGCATTGCACCGTTACAGCCACAGTGTCGTGGATATATTGCCACCAGAGGCGGATTCGACAATACAAATGATGCAAATGGGTGAAAAGCCTGACGTGACATATGCAGATATTGGTGGTTTAGATTTGCAAAAGCAAGAAATGAAAGAGGCAGTAGAACTTCCTTTAACACACTTTGAATTGTACAAGCAAATTGGTATTGACCCACCACGTGGGGTGTTAATGTATGGTCCTCCTGGTACAGGAAAGACGATGCTTGCAAAGGCTGTTGCGAATAATACAAATGCATCTTTTATTCGAGTAGTTGGTTCAGAATTTGTTCAAAAATATTTAGGTGAAGGTCCTAGAATGGTACGTGATGTTTTTCGTTTAGCACGTGAAAATGCACCATCCATCATTTTTATCGATGAAATTGATGCAATTGGTACAAAACGTTTTGACTCGCAAACTGGTGCAGATCGGGAAGTACAGCGTATCTTGTTGGAACTTTTGAACCAAATGGATGGTTTTGACCAATCAACGAACGTCAAAGTAATCATGGCAACAAATCGTGCAGATACATTAGACCCTGCTTTAATGAGGTCAGGACGTTTGGATCGTAAAATTGAATTTCCATTACCAGATCGTAGACAGAAAAGGTTAATTTTTGCTGCTTGCACTTCAAAGATGAATTTAAGTGATGAAGTTGATTTGGAAGATTATGTTTCAAGGCCAGAGAAAGTATCCGCTGCTGAAATTAGTGCCATCTGCGCAGAAGCTGGGTTACAAGCTGTTCGTAAAAATCGATATGTTATCATTCCAAAAGACTTTGAAAATGGTTATACAAAACACGTGAAACAACAAGACACAGAATATAACTTTTACAAATAAGTTTTTTTTTGTTGTTGTATCATATATAATATGCATATCATATATGATATGACATATGTATCATACTCGTGTCATTATATGTTTGATATATCATACATGTATATATGAATATCATACACATCAATACGTACGTGTCGCGTAACAAAATTATAAAATTTTAATTTTTATGACCATAATACGAATATTTTTAATAAATATTATATAAAAAAAACCTTTTTACGAGTTTGTAACACACACACTTCTTACTCTATACCATCATACGGACTTAATCCATCATTATTTTCAATCATATCATCTGCGCCACGACCGATTAAGTATTCTCCTAGCGAACCTTCTGGTTCATATGCCATCGCATAGTGTAATGGCGTATTGCCAAGATTATTTTGATGATTGATATTTGCACGGCGATCTAACAACATTTCAACAATGCGCTGATTGACTTGCTGGCAAGAAAGACTTAACAATGTATTACCATGCGAGTCCACGGTATCAATAGGAAATCCAAGGTCAAGAGCCGCTTCCAATCGTTTGTAACGACCATTACGGCACATACTGAATACAGAATCGGTAGTTGGCATTGCTTCTTTTTTAATTGAATCTTGGCGATCATTATCAGCCTTCTCCTCTTGCAACACTGTATCGCGCATAAACACTTCGCGTTTATCCAATGGTTTCAATTTTTCGATCATGACGCCAATTTTCTTCCTATGAAGTTCGTGCTCTACACCTAATACATCTCGTAAATCTTCATTTCGTAACTCCGTTAAAAATTGGCCATCAACCGCTGCTTCTGCAAATGCACGTTTATATTGCGATAATGAAATAGTATCTAACCATCTGCTTACATCTTCAACCGTCCAATCCGCAACATCTTCTGGGAATGGTTGTTCCAACAACGCGCGTTGTTCCTCCGCTTTTCGTTTTTGTTCAATAATTTGCTGTTGTTTCTTTTTAGTCGATGCATCTAATAAATCTTCTGTGCCTAATTTCAAATGCTTCAACTCAGGTATATTCGCAGCTGCAGCAGCAGCGGCGGCAGCGGCTGCTGTTTGTGCTGAAGATGACACAGCAGCAGAAGTTGTATCAGCATTAATGTCGCGCAACGATTTGATCATATTAAGCGATGAGAAGTAACTGAGCGACATAGACATAAATTGGAATTTCATTAATTCTTCTGTATTCTCAAACATTGCCCTCGATCTACGTTCATTTTCTTTTGCAGCATGAGCAGTTGCAGCAGCTGCTGCAGCAGATGTCGCTGTTGCAGTTTCCAACTCAATACCTTTCTCTCGTAGGCTATCCAATTCGACTTTTTGTTCCTCCAACAACTCCATTAGATTTCTTTGTAAACGAACAAACTCGCGATCTTTCCTTTTTCTTGTAGCCTCCATGTCTGCAATACGATTTTCCAAACGTGCCAATTCGTTCTTTTTCTTTTCAACTTCTGCAAATACACCAGCAAATTCTGCTTCCAACTCTTTCTTCTTTCGTTCCCTTTCTGCCCTTTTTAAATGAATGGCCATCTCCAAAGCGTATGCTTCCGCGGCTCGCTCACGAGCTTCTTTCTTTGCTTTCTTAGCAGCTGCTCTCCTAGCTGCAGGATCCAATTTGCTACGAGCGCCACCTTGCCCTGTTCCTGGCTGTGTACCACCAAGCTCCCCATCCTCTAAACGGTCCATCGCAATTTGAGCTTGTTCCTCTGATTCTTGTGCTTTGGCTTCCAACATAGCACGTTCGTGTGTCAATTCATGCAAATCACGATCCAATTGATCGATATCGGCCAATTCGCGTTCTAATACGCGTAGCTCTTCCTCTGATTCCTTCAAACCTTCGTGTATTTCGCTTACCCGCGCCTCCGATCGCTCTTGTGCACGATGCAATGCATTGATCTCTTCCTGCTGTGTTTGAAATGCCTCTTTTGTTTCCTCGATAAGGGTAAGACCAAGTTTGAGCCTGTCTGGCCCAGGTGCAGTAGATTCCCACTTCCTTTTTCGTGCAGCTTTTCGTCTGCCCCTAACACCACGCCATATGCGTTGAATTTGTACGGCAGCAACTTCACGCACTCGCCTGTCAATAAATTCCATGCGTCCCTTGTACATTCTAAAGGTAGCTTGCAATTTTGTTGCGCATTTATTTTCCAGTGCAATCCGTGCCAAGCGTTGTCGCTCCACTTCCGCAATTAACCTACCCAAATGACCGCGATACACTTTTTGAATGCGTATGGCAGCACGACGTTCACGTTTGTTCCTTGCAATTTTTCTGCCTTTCATGCCTCTAAATACTTTTTGTATCTTGACGGATGCCGTGCGTTCCATGCGCTGTCGGTGTAATGCAAATCGCATTGCTTTAGCCCGTTTCCTTCCTAAATGCCCACGTGCAACACATTGCATTTTAATCGCAGAGATTTCTCGTAACGCTTCTGTCTCTAGTTGATTACGACGTATTTCAGCTTTTTTGCGTCCAGCCATACCACGTGCAGCAGCTTGCAGAACAAGTGCCGCTGCAGCTTCCCGCTCAAATGCAGCTCCTTGTGCCATTGCAGCCTCCATTTCCTTCCGCTTCACCTCTGCCATTACTAAATCAGATTTAACCCGCTCATATTCATCCATTTTCATAATTCCCATACGCTTCATTTCTTCATCTTGTTTTTCCATATCACCAAACATATCACTAAGTCCAGAACCTTTTGCAGCATCCTGCTTCGCAATAATCATTTGCATTTCATATTTCCTTCTCAATTTTTCTTGAGTCTCTTTGTCTTTTTTCAATCTTTCAGCCGGTGTCATTAGCAATTCTTCTTGCTTTCGCTCTTTTTCTGCTTCTTCCTCCGCTTCCTTTTTTTCAAAATTTAAAAGCTCCTCAGCTTCAGCTTTATGGCGCGCGATAATGTCCGTTTCCATTTGTGAAAGCTCCGCCCTCCGCTTTTGATCCTCCAGCTCTCGTCTTTTACGTCTGTCTTCAAGCTCTTTTTCAAGATCTCGTAATTTCGCTTTGTCTTTTTCCATAAAGTCTTGTCGACGTTGTTTGGTATCTTTCTTTAAATCTTCTATTGCTTTTGACATTTCAACCTCTTCCTTTTTACGGCGTGCGATTCGCTGATTTTCGAAGTCTTTTAATTTGCGTTTCAACTCTGCTTTCTCCTCGGCCAATGTACGGAGACCATGTCCTAAAGTAGGTCTAGTTGATATCCCTTGATCTAAACCACCCTTGGCTTTCAACGCTTCCTTTTCTTTCCTTTCTCGTACTAGAAAATCTTCTTCTATGTCGACCTTTTTGCTTCCATCGTCGTATTTTGTCGCATATTTTTTTGCATCTTCTTCTGCTTGTTCGAGCAAACGATTTGCTTCTTTTATAGCAGCAAGATCTCCATCTTCAGTTTGTTTTGACACCGCTTGTTTGTGAGCTCTCATAGCATCTTGAAATTCTTTATCGGTTTCCTCTAGGCGTTCTTTTCTGCGCCTTTCCATTAAATCTTCTTCGAATTTTGTCGTCTTTTTTCCTCCCTCTTCTTCAGCAATTTCTTCCGATTTTTTACTTCCACTTATATCCTTCTTTCCCAACCCTGCAGGTGCAGTATTTGCTAGGTTTGATTTAATAACGGCTTTTTTTGGGGCACTCTCACTGTTTTCATCTTGTTGCTGTGATAATTTATTTGGGACTGTTTGCGACAAAAGATCCGCGCTAGTTTGTTCTACATCATTGAAGACATCATCTTCTTTCGTCTCATCAACTATGTCGGCTATTTTTTCCTCTTCAGCAAACATTGGATCTTCCACGTATTGCACTTTTTTCTTTTTCTTTTTTCCTTTTTTGCCTCGTTTTCCAGATGTCTCTTCGGTATTTTGTGTTGGTACACTTGAACCAGGATCTGCTAAACGTGTCAAAAGATCAAAAACAGCAGATTTACTCTCTTGGCGTACCTCATGCCCAGCTCTTAACCACATAACAAATGCTGTGCGGCCACCAGGGCGAGTAAGGCATTCACGTAACTGTGAATGAGCTCTGGAACTAATGCCAGTACCTGTGTGTTGATGACTCCACAAATGCATCACTGATCTACCCTCTAAATATGGATCAACATTAGTTGGTGCAATTAAGACATTTTCAGTTGATTGTAAAAGAACAATTGGCACTTTGATATTTTTCAATTGCGGCCGCATATCGATGTGTCGCAAAGCACCTTTACAAATAGCGATTCTACCATCTAATGATATTTTGTTTGCTACTGCAGTATAAATATTTAATACTAAGTTCGGATCAACCTTTTGCAAATATGCATCACTAAAAAGGAACCTTGTAAAATAACTAATTGGTAAATCTGGCCTTGATTCTGGGAAACAGGAAAAGACATTGACGGAACTATGCAAAATTGCTGCTAATTGGTTATCTACATATGCATAACCATTAAATAAGACAAGTGATTTAAATGTTGGTGCATAATCTCTTGTAGATCCATACCTACATGCAAAATTTGTTGCAATTGAGCCACCATTTCCAATACCCATTAAATAAAATTGTTGGATAGAGCAAGTAAACTCACCAGTTTTCTCAACATGTTGCAATACCTCGTGTAACTTATCTGCACAAAACTGATTATTAATGACAGGCTCATTACCTTGCTTGCCATATTTCTTCTCCGCAGCTGTCGGCCCAGTAGCACTCCATTTTGTATCACCTTGACCGGGCATATTTAAAATTAGTACTTGACAGCCGACATATTTTTTCACCAAACGTTGAAAAAAGATTTGTACACCTTCCATGGTATCGAAAAAATCATGAAGAACAATGAAATTTACATTATTGCCCTCTAACTCTTGTGTTCCCATCACTTCGTATGGTATTTCTGTTTGTCCATCTACGCATAAATAAGATTTTCCAACTTCCGTTGCATTTGTAGATTCGCCACCACCCTCATCTCCTCCTGCCAAGCGCTTCATTTGACGAGCTTGAATTTTTGCTCTTGCACGTTTTTGCTTTTTAGTTAATTTAACTTTTGGTTTCTTCTGTATCGCTAAATTTGTAGCGCCAATTTCTTCATATTCATCAACAACACGTGTCTTTCCACCTGTGCGTAATGGGGACATAGCCGATGGTAAAGAGGAGTGCCTTCCAAATGCTCTATTTACAGGTGATAAACTTCGTTCACGAGTTGGTGGAAGTCCTTCGGGCATTATCGGAGATCTGGCACGATTGCCGTACAACAGAGTGCCTTCTGCGCCCTCTCCATCCATAATAAAATCTTCATCATCAAATTCCATATCTAATGATAATTGCTTTTTGGAGCTGCCGCCGTATGAACTTTCACCAATAATTTCTCTGCAAACGACAAATCATCGTCTTTCATTTGCAACCCAGAAACTGTGGCTGTTCCATATACACTCATTAATGATCCAGTTTCATGAACGGGTGGGAACAATATACTACTATCACCTTCTATACCAGATTCATTTGGAGCGGAGTATGGGCGCAACGGATCAATACGTGGATGCGCCGTTCCAGTTGCCCAGCCATGGTATTGAACTATGCCCAGTACCCATGCGCAAAAACGCGCCGCACTACGAGAAATAGGCTCGACACAATCTGGGTGAAAATTAGGATTATTTGTAAATTTACGACGCAACGTGCGTATTCGAGATTCTGGCAAACGTTCCCTATCCCTCATGCATGCGCCCATCATTTGCAAAAAGCGCTCACCACTGGCCATAACTCGTTTCGCACTTTTCCAATCCATTGCTTCTCCGGTTAATAACACCATCAAAGCTTTTACGACCATCATTACAGCTGGTGGCGGTTTTGAAAATGAACGTAGTTCAGCAACATCCCCTTTAGTCAAACAAGCGATTGCCTGCTCTGCTCTAGATAAACCTTCGCTGACTGCATCTTGTTTTCCTTCTTTCATTCCAGCGTTAATTTTTCTACCTTCTTGATCCCATGCATTTGTACGGATGGAAGATGTAAACGACCCGCCAGTTAATAAGCGTGGCGGGGATTTTTTTGAATCGCGACCACTAGTTCCTAAACGTTTTGATTTTGCTAAGTCTTGCTTATGATGCAATTTATCCATCGCTTTATCGCGTTCCACATCAATTAATTTATAGACTTTAAAACATTGCTCACAAACTACGCGATTTTTATAAAAATGACTCGGGTAATTTTGACCAAGGATATCGGAATCAACATGTGTATTATCCATTGTGCCTAAATAATCCCCTTTTTCCCCATGTTTATGTCGCCTTAACATCAAGTTTACCAAAGTTCTCTCCGCGCGGGCACGTGGCACCCAGTAATATGGAATATTATAATTTTTCGGTGCAGGCTCACCACTTTTGATTTCTCCAGTTTCTCCTAAGCGATGCATTAACGTTGACATATCTCGCGTATTTAATTTTTTACGTGCCTCCGTTAATGGATCCGTATCCTCTTGCGCATCTAATTCTGTAAAATTTACACTGACATCATACGAACAAAAATCACCTATACATTCATCGCGTTGACTGGAACCTAATGCTGTTCCTTTCAACATTTTTTTCTTCCCACGATCACCCATAGACACTCTACCGTTTAAATGTGCAACTGGATGTGCCATAGTATCCCTCGCATGACGTAACATAGCTTGCATACCTCCAGGTTGTTCTGCCTTACGGCTTAAACGTTCTAGTTGCTCTTTTTTAATTGGTGGTGATTTTGAACGCTCCCGGCCTCTATTGCTAGTACTTCTCCTACCTCTTCTATTATTTTCCGATGAATTTGGTCTTGAGTCGATAAACGGCAATGCTTTCTTTGCTCGCAACGAAACAACTTTCATTGATGCAGTACGTGTAAACCAAATGTCACCAGATGTATCAACAACATAATCGCAGTACGTTTGCCTAACTTTGCACTTTTTAACACGTTGGACATGTCTAACTATACGCATTGTATTATCACTTAATACTTTGTTCAGACTTGAATCCATACTTTTCACTAAGTTTCGGCTATGACCACTTGTAACACCACCAGAACCTGTAGTAAAACCAGTTGCAACACCAAGTTTAAATGATCTTGTTACATGTCTACCACGTTGGTCTAATAAATACTCACAGCGATAATTTGCATATTGGCCTGATGCCAATCCACCTTTTGGGGGAACAAAACTTTGAATGGAAATAGCCGTTGCTGATGGTGCTCGTAAATATTCTAATGCTTGGTCAGCTGGGACAAATTGATTTCTTGATGGATCACTTTCCTGTACAACTAATGCCATTTTTTCTGGATTTTGTTTCCTACCATAACTAAGCGCTGTTTTAGAGAATTGTTTTATAATGTTTTCTAAAGCTAATTTACTTTCGCCTTTTTTTAAGACTTGTCCACTTTTATTCGTAAATGCCCATGAGGTTGGGCGTCCATTGTGTATTACTATATTGTCTACCATATTTACATCACAGCGATCCCCTTGACTGGTACCAGATTGCAAAGATTCACATACCCAGACCCAAGATTTATTGACTGGTGGTTCCTTTAACAAATCTAACTTTTCATTTCCTCTTGATATCGCCATCTTTCACTTCTTCTCCCTGTTTCCTATCTACTATATATATTGGGAAAAAACGAAACAGGTGTATATATATATATTAAAGAAAAGAAAATTAAAAGAATGGACAAATTGGATACGATGAATATTTATTAGTTATAGTTATGACGAATACAATAATTTTTCATATCATATATCTATTTACTTTGTATATTTTATTGATATAAATAGTCCATGGAATATATTTATATATTTATATCTATAACATCTATTCTTTCTTCAATAGTATGTGCATGCTATTTGTTTTATAATCAAGATCAATTTTAATTTTTTTTATTATTATGTGTGAAAACACAGGAAGAACAAACAACGGTAATAAC
>LT649463.1:0-24561 GCA_900128395.1 Stramenopiles sp. TOSAG23-2 | reverse complement strand
GCACATAATTATGTGGTTTTATAGCATAGACACATCACTAAAAAAGAAAAGAAATATTTTTGCAAGAAGGGAATAGTAAAGAAAACAGACCTTATATTTTCCGTAAATTAACTGTATATTTTTAATGTATTTAAGGAAAAGACCTATATTTTTTCTCATGTAATAAAATATTATATAGGTATATTTTAGTACACTATATATATTCTAAATGGTTTAAATACCACTGGACCACATTTGATGTCATCAAAAACCGTTAGAAACATACAATAAACGTTGTAAAAACACCACAAAATATGGATTCATCAAGTGTTTATGATCCATAGGCTGAATACCAGAAGGCTTTGAAGCTTGATTTAAAGACAGTGTAGGTCCAATTTGATGCAAAGAGTGCGAATTTGAGCTCAAAAATGCCTCATTTTGACAGCAAACGGGTAAAAATTCAACTCGCTTCGCTCGTTGTTGAAAACGGTTTAATAGCAAGGATACAGCAGGGATTATGCATAATTTAAAAATATGTTGATGTGTGTGTGTATCTATGTATGTATGTTCATCCATACATGGAATCATAATTTGATATGTGTATGGTTGGAAAGCTGTGTATGTGTAGATGTGTGTGGAGGGGTCGTTTTTGCAATTTGAGTGAAAAGAAGCACTTCATTTATTTTTTTAAAATTTTGGCACCTTAATCCACATAATTATGTGGATTTCACGCTTAGAGGATAAGGCAGGACAGCATTCCTGTCTCTCTTTTGTTGTCAAACCCTGGTGGTGGTTAAAAAAACGGCTTAGATGATGGAGAATAGCTAGACTACCAATATACAGTACTATTTTCTGCTCTTTGGGCTCTATCAAATGAGAAATCGTAAATTCGGCTGCTATTTCTTAATGCTATGTATGATTTGCTGATCTATGATAGAATTAGTATGACAGTACCTCTACCTCTATCTCCATACTATTTTATATGGCAAAAAATAAGAAGCTAATGAATAGCAATAATGAAAGAAAAATGAAAAATGAAAAATGAAAATCAATAATATTATTTATATTGTAGATAATTATATTTTTTAAATACATATACTACCTTCCAGCCCATGTAAAAATCATTTAAAAGGACATATATTGTATTAAATCAGTTTTGTATAGTAATTTTCTGTATAATACAATCTTTTCTTCCTCGTCATTGTGTTTTTCTTCTTCTTCTTCTTCTTCTTCTTGCCCGTTTGCTTGTTTGAAAATATTACAATAGTAGATTTATCAATAATATATATATAAACAAAAAATATTTTAGATAATAATATGTCAACGTTTGAAAATAATAAAGATAATAATAGTAATAACAATAATAATAATAACAATGTAAATAAAAGTGGAAGATTAATTAAATTATTGCGTGGGGCTTTGCGTAGAAATGAGCTATTTTCGTCTATGTACTTAGAATATGCCAGTGCCAAGAATGATAACTATAATACCGAACATAACTTAGTAAATTCATTTGAACGATATGAAGTAAAAGATGGTGAATCTATATGTATACAAGGTAAGGAAAATAATTATTTCTATGTCGTAGAGCATGGAGCATTTGATGTGTTAGTAAAAGAGGATGTTCGTGTACCAACGCGTTATGGGATGATTAGTAAAATTAAAGTACGACGTATTGCATCGTTAGGTATCGGGAATAGTTTTGGTGAACGTGCTATATTAGAAAATACAAAATCTGGTATGACCGTACGGGCTACGACGAATGGGGTAGTATGGCGAATTAAACGTGAGGATGTATCAAAAGTTCTAGGATCATCTAAAAAAAACGCTGTAAAAAATTCATTAGCTTGGAGGAAACGAGTAGCAAGAGAGGTAAATAAACATTCTTTTTTCAGGCATTTACAACAAGATAGTATTAAAGTGCGAGTTATCAATTCATTTTTTCCAGTTGTCTTTAAAGAAGGCGAAACGGTAATACATGAAAATGCATTAGGGGATAATTTTTATATTATAGATCAGGGTGAATTAGATATATACCGTGTTAATTCTGGAAGTGGTAATAAATTAGTACATATGCAAACATTAGGTCCTGGTGATAGTATCGGTGAACTTGCAATTAAGTTTCCAAATCGTGTTACTGATGTTAAAGTAAAAGCAAGAACAGATGTCCAATTATTAGCGATGGAACGAAGTAAATTTCAAGAATTATCAAGAACTGGTGCACATGTTCTATACTCTCGTTTTAAAAGTTATTCCAGTTCAAAGGATGAACGTGGGGAACCGTTAATGACTATTGATGATTTTTTACAATGTCAAGAAGATGGCATTTCAGGTACATCAAATGTTTTTGTATCACCAGAAAACAGAGGTTCGACAAATAATTTATTACAAATGTTATTTCGCGTGGCTGCACATCATTCATCAACAGGTGAACGACGGTACCTTGATTTCAACTCCTATTACCATTTAAATGTTTTAATGCATAAATCAAATTCTGAATATGAAATTGCATTTAAAATTATGGATTATGATAATAATGGTAGGATTGATCGTGAGGAATTAGAGTTATTGCTATCGACAATTATGAGATCAAGAAATATGCCAGCAGATAAAGCGCGGGTAAGTGAATTGGTCGATAATACAGTCCCTGAAAGTGTTTGGAGTGGACGTGGGTATTTGACGTATGAAGATTTTTGTGAATTAATACGAAAACAGCAAGTTCCATATTTAATAAACGATATGTGTGCCAGTATACGGGATGAAGCCGATACGTGGTATTGGCAAACAAAAGGTAAAGATGGCACAGGGCAAAGAACATCATATGATAACGAGATGTCAAAAACCATGGAAAGTGGGCATGTACGAAGAGCAAAAGTTAGACGAATAGTGCGACATGCACTTGATTTTGCTACGGCTGGTGTTGCTAGTGTAATTGGTAGTTTTTTTATAAATCCATTTTCATTAAGTACTACTGCAAGGACGAATGGAAGCGGAATGCCAAGTGAATCATTTAGATACTTTATTGATCATCCATCCAGCGCAAGTAGAATGTTTTCGCATTCATTGCGATCTGGTTTTGTACGTGCAACACAATTTAGTTTATTAGCATATGCAAGTACCACATGGGATCAAGATACTAGCTTAGGGACATATGCTGGTACATTGGCAATATGTGGTATTGGTGGTGCAGGTGCTGATGTTTTAGCACGTCCATCGTCTTACTTAAATCCAACTGGTCCAGGTGCTAGAGCAGCATTGTTATCAATAGGGCCACGATGGGCCGTACATTTTGCATGTTATGATGCATTGAAGTCAATGGCTGGATATAGTAATATTTTGATAGATGGTCATGATAGTAATAATAATAATCAAATAGGAGATACAACGTATGATAAATTTGAAAACATTGGTTTATTAAGTTTGTGTGGTATTGGTGCTAGTATAGCTGGTACAAGTTTCACTTATCCAATTATCTCCATATTAAGTGGTAATAATTCATTGAATTTTAGACATTTCACGACTGCGTTAACACGTACAACGCCAGTCGTAACAACTACTTTAATGGGTGTTACATTGTTTGCCGATTATTTTAAAAATGCAAGAATGAAAAGAAAGAAGAAGAATGCACAACATGCATTTTGAGGGTGGTCTAGAAGTGTGTGTGTGTGTGCTTTTAATTCAACAAGATTTAAGAAAAATATTTTTACACTAAAATATATTTTAGAGAATTTATATTTATAGTATGCCAGGTATGGTCCGATGATGTATGGTGGCTTTTTTCAAAAAAAAAATATACGTATAGAACTATAGTAAAAACTTTTTTTAAAAAAAAATGATACGGTAAATTTATCACACATGTACACATATAAAACACAACACATTTTTCGTTTTCCGTGTCTATGAAATAAAAAAATTAACTCTCAGAAGACATAATAAGACATCTAAGTTCATGATATAGTAACAATAAGCAGTTTCTAACAATTTCTTTACAAACTTCATGATAACGATTTAAATTGACATGTTTTACAATAGATGCTAGTAGTAGAAGCTTAAACAATGATCCTTGTTGAAAAGGTAAATTATGTTGAAGAAACAATGCTGACAAAAACAATAATCCTTTGTTAACACGCTGTGAATCGACATTAGCATCGTCGAAATTTGCAGCGACATACAGCAAAACTTTAAATATTTGTTTTAATATATTCATTTCTCGAAATGTATTTGGAGAGTTGTAAATATTCAAAACTTCATTCAAAATGTCTTGTGTGGAATGTTCAGCACTAAATTCATTCGTACCAGCTTTTTTAAGAAACTCGACACTTTTTACTTGTGTATGATTCTTAACATTATCGAAAAATTGAAAACTATTACCAAGTAAAATATCTTGACCATTTGCAACTTGACTAACTACATTACTAAACGCATCCATTTTCGTTTCTCCCTTTTTCAAGAGACTCTTTCCTTGCATTTTTTTCGCTAAACCCTTCGACTTAGTGGGATTACTACGCTGACGAACAATATTTGATTTTTTCGCTTTTTTCTTCGGATAATCCGTTTGCAAAGTATTTGCTGTCTTAACTTGATTTAATCTTCGCTTCCCCATGATGATAAGATGTCGATCTAATGATATGTTTTGAATCTTCTTGATGTGTACTTTATTACCAAACGTAGGTATCATGTTATATATTTTGTAATTGTGGTATAGTATATATATTTATATACCACCTTTGTACACACCTGCTATTTAATCGGAGGTGCCACGAGGCTTTGGTTCAGCAAAGCTACTGCTATATAGCAGGTGGATAATATTACATGCGCGCGTGCCTTCAATCCAGTTGGCAATTCGCCTAACAGCCGAGGGTACGAGGCGCTTGTCTATAATAATTCAGAATTCCTTTTGCTTTTGTTTTTATTATTCTAGAATAAGTACATATTAATACTACTGACTACTGGTAGGAGCTTCCGACTTAACCTTCTTTTTTTTTATTTCAACGTAGAACCCTATTCTTAACTCGGTAGTTTGTGCTATTTTTTATTTTCAACAAGCACGCAATCCTAGCAATAATCAGTATTTATTTCAAAATAATTATACTATTTTAACTATATCTATAGTGATAAAAATATGAATACATCATAAATATACACAAAAGAAAAACTCTTTTCTCTTTTTATATCATCGCATTACATTTGATTGCATCGTAAAGACAATTTTATTTTGTACTTTTGTTAAAAGTATCGTCGTATTGTTGTTATCAAAACATGGCAACAAGAAATGCGGATGTACTATTATTAGGTTGTGGTAATGTTGGAAAATCACATATATTACGTTATTTAAGAAAAATTACATATGGTAACGATAATAATAATAATAATAATAAATTTAATAACGATATGGATAAAATACCATCGTTGCAATCTCAATCAACGGTTGGGGTTGAAATTGATGTCTTGCGTTTAAATGGTATACATAATAGTACAAATAAAAAACGTAATATACGCGTACGAGAAGTTGGATCACCAATGATACCTATGTGGAAAGTTTATTCAAGAGATTGTTTTTGTTTGATATATATTATTGATAGTAGTAATCATACACAAATAACAGAATCAACCATTGAATTTTTTAAAATATTAAATCAATTACCACCAAACGATACAAATTTCCCAATTTTAATTGTAAATAATAAAATAGATTGTGTAAATAGATTATCTGAAATTGAAATTTCAAACATATTATGTTTTAATGAATTGAAACAAAATGATAAAATCAATTTAACGTATATGGAAACATCTTTTTCAAATGTGAACGATGGTCTTAAATTTGGTAAATTGATTTTAAATTGGATTGGAAATCATATATGATATACATTTATATTAAATAAAACATGTACGTATCTATATATGGATCTATGTATATATACATACATATATATATAAGGGAAGATGATGATGATGAGAATAGACATTATTGTGGTGGTGGCGAGGGAGATCAAAGTCTCTTTGGGGAGATTTATCATACATACACTTTTTAAGGTAATCTAATCTTCCTCTACAATCTAGCATTACACTACGATATTTTATATTAAATATGTCCTCGTTATGCTACTATAGCCCCGCCCCCACACCACTATAGCAACACAAAACAAACATCATTTTGGTTAAAGTTATATACATGCATTGCACCATTAGAAAGACACTTTTAGCAACTAACGACAACAAAAGGAAACAATATTGAAGTATTATATATTGTTTATCATCTTCATGTCGCGCGTATTTTTAAATATAAATCAAACTGCTGGTCCAATTGAATCAAGTCCATTGGTGGAAGGAGATGCAAATTATGAACGAAGAGAAGAAAAAAAATATAAGTTTAATCCAACGCATGGTATTAAAACACCAACTACGGAAGCGGAGTTAAGAGTGCAATTAGCAGCTGCCTATCGTGCAGTTGCTAGATTAGGTTGGGACGATGGGATTCAAAACCATTTAACTGTGCGTGTACCAGGTGAAAGAAATCAATTTTTAATCAATTCATATGGTCAAGGTTTTGAAGAAGTAACAGCGGCATCTCTTGTTAAAATAGATCATGAGGGCAATGTTCTTGAAGAGGGTTCTATGGGTTCGACTGTGAACTTTGCTGGATTTGCTATTCATAGTGCGATACATCAAGCGCGAGAGGATGCTATATGTGTAATGCATACGCATGAAAAAAATGTAATTGCGTTAGCAAGTATGAAATGTGGTTTTTTACCATTATCCCAAACTCATTTGTTGGCTGGTGAAGTTACTTCACACCCATATGGACCAGCTGCGACGGTTCCGGAATGCAGGGAAATGGCAACAAGCATGGGTAATTCTGATATATTATTATTAAAAAATCATGGTGTATTAACAACTGGTAGAACAATAGCAGAAGCATTTACACGACTGTGGTATATTACAAGAGCTGCAGAAATACAAGTGCAAGCAATGGCTTCACCACATGCAATGGAAGCAGTTGAATTAATTGATGATGAGACTGTTGAATATTATAAAGGTACAAAATTTATTAAAATAGTTGCGGATTCAGAATTTGCACATCAAGTTCGCCTAGTTGATCGTGATTTACCAGGTTATGATGATATTAATAAACCAGCTAAAAATAAAATGAAACAAGAAAAGAAAAAGAAAAAGAAAAAAGGGAAGAAAAAGAAGAAGATGAAAAATAAGAATTAAAGAACAGAATAAATGTATATTCTATTTGATATATATATAATTTTACGACGTAAAAGTATTTTAAAAAATATATTTTGTCCTCTCAAAAGTGTCGTATTAAAAAATATATATATTTTACATGTTACAACTTCGAAATACATTGAACCCATCCCCTGCTGTACTAACAATAACACCAGGAACTTGTGGATGAAAATGAATCTCTTTAATATCACGTTGTCCTTGATGTACAAATAATAATTGTGGAGGTAAATCATCGATGCCTTCTATTTGTCCAGATTGTATCATCCCTTGTTCCTCTCTATCTTCTTCTAATGACATATCCCATATCGATACTTGATCATCAGCACCACTGACTGCTACTACACTATCCTCCGTTGGACTCCATTCAACACTTGTAATAGGTGCTAGATGATATTTAAAATGCGCAACAGGCGTATCAGCTTTAAAATTACGTAAATCCCATACTTTAAATGCTCCATCATCACCACCACTAGCTAATAAAAATCCAACCAAACTATTCCATGACAATACATTCACATCTTGATCATGCGCTTCTTGTACAACTAATTGCGATTTGTCATGTTGCCTTGTATCCCAGATTCTAATACTTCGATCCATACTACAAGATGCAAAGACCGTTTTCTCTGTTGGACTCCATTGTAAATCTTCCACAGATGCCGTATGGCCTGAAAATGGGGTGCTGCTATTAATGCCCCATGATGGTGCATTTGCATTTCCAACTGGTTCAAATAAATGTATATTCCGGTTGCAATCGCCTGTAATCAAACGCCCTGGATGTGCTTTTGACCAATCCATTGCATATCCTTCTTGACCATGTCCAGAAAATGTATAAATAGGCATTTCTGATGCTTGTTTGGATCCAGGCAATGCTGGTCCATCTAAACTTTTAAGTTGTACCTCTGCATCGTATATATGTACTGCACCGGTATCACTCCATGTGGATATAATATTTGGACTTTGTGGCATTGAACGTAGACGATTTACACCACCAATATGTTTAATAGATTTAGATATTAAAATTGGATCCTCGTCTAAATCATCTGCATCATCTTCATCCTCTTCATCCTCTTCATCATACTCTCGTTGAACTTTATGTAAATCACTTAATTTCATCAATATAATTTCATTATTTTCTGGTTTATCTGCTTGCGTACCAGCAGCCATGTACATAGTTACTGGGAAACGTTTTCTTCCAACACCTAAACGATCACGGACAATATCAAATGTTAGACATGGCCAGCTTGCTGTCATCGAATGGTATAATTTATATGCAGTAGGATCAAAATCAAGTTTTTCATCTTCACCCATTGTATCTTTCCCTGGTCGATATACACGTGTTGTATTGTTATTATCATTATTATTATTATTATTATTATCACTCTTATTATTATTGTTTGCTGAAGGCATTTTTTGTGGCATGGCAAACTCATTATCATTATTTACTACTTCATCTTCAACAATAATATCTGGAAATCCACCATCTTCAAATTTTAAATCCGTTTTTGAAGTGTTGCTATTACCATTATTGCTATTGCCGTTGCTATTCTTGTTTGTCAAAGATGAACGTATTTTTGTATTGGAACTATTGGATGAGTTTGTACCTTTACGTTTACTTGATTTTTTTTTATTATTATTTGCTAATTGCATTATGTGAATGTGTATTTATTTTTGTATGTATATGTAGACAGGTTGCAGTCTGTGTGTTTTTAAGTTGTCAATATTACTTTCTATCTTCTTGATATTATAAAATTGCTGTTGTTGATATTATTGTACCACACTCTCTGTGTTTTGCATTCTTCACTCATGTCAAGTACAGTTTGATGGTTCGTGATGACACAATTATTCTTCCTCATTTGATCAATATACCACCACCACCATTGATTTTCAGATTTTCAGACTCTCATCATCACATACGTATTAGCTCATGGTTTTTGATTTGTAAGTTTAAGTATACTATTCTTATACTTGTGTACTTTAGCTATATACCACACCTTAAATTATGAGCGGCAGCGAAATTCTCTCTGGCGAAATCAGAGAGAAATCCATTCTAATTGTGCAATTCTATTATATTCCACATAATTCCAGCTGAAGCTATAAAGCTGCTGCTGCTAATTCCGTGCCCTCTCAACAATCGAGCTTCTATATACGTGGAAATGACACACAAATTTCTGGTGCCGGGCCTGTGATAAACGTTAGACTATATATATCCAATAATGATCGAACAAAAACATAAAAGCAGAAAGAATAGTAGAAACATATCATTGTGTCAAAAAGAACAAAGAACCATATCATTTCAATATACATACATATACAAGATTTTTATTTATAACAACAACAATAAAGAAATTAAACCAACAGCATCATCATCATCATGGGAAATATAAGTATGCGTGTTGAAGCATATAAATCATATGAAAATAAAGACAATAATAGTAATAGTAGTAACAGTGGTTTAGCTTCATTTTGTCCTGTTATTAAAAAGAAAAAAGAAGAGAATGGAAATAAGAACAATGATGATACGAAAAATAGTAATACTACAACAAATAGTAACAAATCAACGGAATCAAAATGCCCAGTGAAAAAAGGATCGACATTGTTTAATGTGTATAGCCAACCTATTGATCCTAAAAATAATATGCCTGCAAATCCAAATCAATTACCACGTGAAGGACAAAGAAGACCTATTGAAACTTCACGTGTAAAATCATCGATTCCAAAAGGTGGAACAGATGATGATACATGGACATATCCATCGCCGCAAATGTTTTACAATGCATTGAATAGAAAAGGCAAAGGGGAAGGTGTTGATGAGGATGATGTTGAAACGATTGTTGCGATACATAATAATATGAATGAAAGGACGTGGAAACAAGTGATGAAATGGGAAAAAACATTTCATTGTGATGAATGTCCAGATCCAAAATTATTACGATTTATTGGACGTCCAGATGAATTAAGTCCAATGGCACAATTTAGAAAATTGGTATATGGACAAGAGCCATTTGATCGTCACGATTGGACGATAGACCGTTGTGGAAAGAAAGTACGTTACATTATTGATTATTATCATGATGAAAGTATTAATGATACCAAAGTACCGCATTTAAGATCAAATACAGATATTAAATCTATTACAATGGTTACAAGACCAGCGTTGGATTCATTTGGTAGTATCGTTGATCGTGCAAAAATGTTTTTCATGTCTGATGAAAATAATGATAATAAAGATAAAAATAGTAATAGCGAAATTAAAACAGTTGGACCAGAATTATCTTCAAACGATGTATTTAATACGATACAACTACTTAAAACAAAATGTGAAAAGCCAGCAATGCAATTACAAAATTGTCAATCAGAAGATGAATGTGAAAAAGCACAATTAGCAATGGATTTATGTTTTGGAAAAATTGTTACACCAAAAACAGCAAAGAAATTTGAAAATGATCCAAATGAAGAAACATATGAAGTCATGATGAATAGTATTGCAGACTTTCAAAAAAAAGCAACCATGTAAAATGTGTATATATACGAGAAGTACATATAATACGTATATATGTGGGGGATATGTAAATGATGGTCTGTGGAAGAAGAGACATGATCCTGGAGAGAAGTGTGTGCGTGTGTTATTACTATGATAATAACACACACGGGGTACGAAGTATGTGTAAAAATGAAATTTTTATTTTTCAGGTATCAATATATATTTTTCCCATATTTTTTAAAATATTATTTTAAATATCGTGCTGGCATGAGTGCATTATCAAGCACTTAACTATAATATCATATTTAAAGTTTAATCGAGTTGTTGTCGAAACAATTTGTGTTTTATTTTTCAGGTGCATGTGTGGCATTTTGTTTTTTTATTTTTTCTCTCTGTGTTTTTACATTGTGTGAATATATACAAGACGTAAGTATACTAATATTACTATCATCCTCTTTCAAAAACTAACCATGATGTCCACCATGATGAATTATTTATGTTTGTCGGCTGTTTCTTATTATTATTGTTTCTTTCTTCTTCTTTTAATTTTAATTCTTTTATTTCATTTTCAAGTTGTTCCATTTTTTCATACAAAGGTTGAAATTTAGCTTCTAAATCCAATAATTTTTTCTTTCTACGTTCATTTTTTTCTTTTTGCAAGTTCTTCTTTTTTTTTTCAGCTGTTACATCGCGTCGCCAATATTCTAATGCTAACAACGTTCCACTAACACCTAATATAGTGCCTTCTGATACAATTTCCGAACCAAGACTTAATGCTTTTTCATCAGTCAGAGGTTTTACCTTTTTAGCTTTTATTCCGGACATTCGTAAATTCACTAATGTCATATATTTATTTTGAAATTGACCTACATTTATACACAAACGTTGTAAATCTTTATCTTTTGTATTTTTAATTTTTTTCGCAAATGGTTTTGTAACAGCTTTAATGACTAATATACCTAATTTTACAGCAAAAGCCATCGTCAATAATACAATATATTATTATTATAGGTGCGTACTAGGGGGGAGTACTGGCTACGCCAGTACAAAGGCTATTTTAGAACAAAATATATGGTTAAGTTAAAGTGTCTATTAAATTTTATATATAATATAATATTTCCCCCATAGTGAATTAGAATATTGTTAAAAATGTAAATGTATGTATATAATAATATTTCCCCCATAGTGAATAATGTTATTGCCGTTCTCAAAAATCATGCCGAAAACCTTATTATACATCGTTCAAAATCCAAAATCTGGTCTTCCACACACTTTTTTTTTATTTACATTCGTGTGTATATATACTAATAAGTACAATATACTATGTAGATTTTATGTGATTTTATTTGTTCATTTTTACATTAAAAAATACAATAGTGTGCCATTATATTTTATTGCATCAAAATTTAATAAAAAAATGTCAAAATTGAAAAAAGATATAAAATATAAATAGATGTACGTGTAGTTCATACGTGTAGATAAACATACAATACATTGTACATATATATATGTGGTATAACCAATATTATTATTATATATATATATTTGTTAGCAATAACAGAGGAGGTAGATATAAAATATGAAGTCAAGTTCATATGCAATAATATGCATCGTTGCATTTATTGTACTATTGCTACATAGTCACAATGTCAATGGAAGTAGTAATAATATTAATTGTAGTGGTGAAAATAATTTACGGGAAGGATGGTTTGAATATTATTCAGATGAAGAAGAGAGAGCATATTATTACAATGCAAAGACAAAAGAAACTACTTGGACATATCCATATGAAAAGTGCAATAGTGACAGCAATGGCTTGCCACATGGTTGGAAACGTCTATATTCAGAAGATGTTGGAGAATATTATTATGTAAACACAAAAACAAATGAAAACCAATGGTTAAAACCTGTTGATAGTGATATAAATAAGAGTCCAATGCATGTTATAATCGATACAAGAGAGCCAAAACTGAGTGAAAAACTGCGTAAATTGCCGAAAAAGAAACGTGCTCGTTTGAACGTGGTTTATGTTGCTGAATTTGGATCGCTGGTAGAAAGTTGTGGAAAACCAAATAGGCCATGTGGTAGCGTACAACAAGCTATTAATCGTGCAGCAGATCATGCAAAAATTTATGTACAACCAGGACGTTATCATGGCCCAGGCAATTTTTTGTTAAATTTTGAAGGTAAAAGTATTGATTTAATTTCTGCAGTTGATAAAGAAGCACTTATTGATTGTGAAAATCGTGGGCCTGTTGTTAATCCATTAGTTCCATCTGGGCATTTACAAATCAGTGGATTTAGAATTGTTGATTGTCCAATGACAAAACAAGGTACACAATTAACAGGATTACAACATATGAATCAACAACAACAACAACAATTACTTGCAGGAGTAAATCAGCAAGGAGGAGGAGGTGACCCAGGAAATAAGCTTGATGGACCGGAATTATTTAAATTTGCGGCAGAATTTTATAAGCAACAATTGGCAAAAGGTAATGTATAAAAATTAAAATTATTTCCATCATCTACGTTCGTATAATATATGTATATATGCATATTATATAATATATATTTATACGAGAAGTATGTGAGAGTGTACGCCGTTAATTATTTACGTTCGTATGCATATGCATACGTATCATATTATTTTATTTCCAAATACCAGAATGATTCCATTCCACTATTTTCCATTTTTTTACTCCCTTTGTAGCACCGAATGAATCATACGTAGTATTGCTACGACTTTTATGAAATATGCCACCATATAAACCTCTACCACTAAATTGACTTTGATCATCTTCATCATCTAAACATATATCCCAAATTTTCTTCGGTTTTAAACGAGTACACACATAGATATCACGGTCAATATGGTCGATACTATCATGTGGTACTAATACTTTTAATAATACTCGTGGATTTTCTTTTAATCTGGAGTTTCTTGGAAATATTGCTCTTAGTGCTTCCTCTTTCATTGAGTATACATAAAAACCTTTATGGTTTTCTCTTTCCGGTTCAATAGTTTTCCATTCATTTATATAATATGTTGTTAATCCATCATAGATGGATACAATACGTGTATCACCTCCATCTTCATGCACCAAAGCACATTGTTTATACATATAAATACCCTCATCTGTTTCATCATCTTCTTCATCTTCTGTTATAATTGGGCCACCACGTCGTTCACGTAATATTTCAGTATATCCTTTCTTTTTCTTTTTCTTTCGATTCAAAAGACTATCCTTGTTATTATTACGACGATGCGATGTATTTAAATCATTAGAAGGACTTTTACTTCTATGTCCATGATGATATTTTCCCTTACTCTTTCTCTTCTTCTTCTTTTTTTTCTTCTTTTTCTTCTTCTTCTCCGTAGTATTACCTGATGTTTTACTTTCATCTTCTTCATCGCTATTACTATCAGAATCTGATGATGATGACGAAGATGAACTTGACGAGAATGATGTTAACGATGCACTATCTGAAGAATATAAATCATCACTATCATCACTATCTAAGAAATTTCTTCTTTTACTTTCAAGAAATGAAGCCCTATTGTTCTTATTATTATTTATTGTATTCATTCTCAACTTATTGATTTTTTCCCTGTTAGATTTCATCTTATTTAAATAATGTTTTTTTTTCGCTCCTTTACTTCTGGGATTTTTAAAATTATATGTTTGTGTTGGATCCAATATTGATTTCTTATGATGTTTACCAAATGAATAGGTAAATTTTTGATAATCATTATCAATATGATTACTATTCTTATTTCCATCTGTTTGAAGATTATCTCTATCTAAATATGACATGTTGTTGTTGTTGTTGTTATTATTATTATTATTCACACCAACTCTTCTTGTTGTTGTTGCAAAGAATGGGTTATTATTTATATTATTTACATTTTTATTATTATCATTATAATTTAACTGACGATTTTTTTCATTTATTTCTTTTTGAAGTAATTCGGTGTATCTATTTTGCGGTGCTGCATATTGAAAATAAATATCTTGTTGTTTTGAAGCAGCTACCCGTGGATAATCATCATTCCTTCCTCGATTGTTATTACTTGTTACATAGTTATCATTATTGTTGTTGTTGTTGTTGTTGTTGCGATATGTATGGTCTCGTTTTTCACTTTGACGAAACCTTTCTCGTAGCATTCTTTCATTCATATTATCATTTGTATCAATTGGTATTAAATCAATCATAAGTTTATTTCTATCATAGTCCAATTGCGCTTGAATTCTTCCTGTATTCGGATCCAGTAAATGCTTCAACTCTTGCTCATGCTCGAAAAAATTATTTTGTAAGTAATGAAATCTGTTTTGTCGTATGCGCTGCACTTCATTCAATAAGTCTATAACCCCACCATCTGGAGTAGTAAGTTTAATTTCCTCTTCCGTCCTCATATGATTATCATATTTATCTTTTTTCATCTGTTTTTCATTCTGCATGATTTGCAAATCATTTTCCGATAGATAATACATGTCGTGTTATTAAATAATAAATATCTGTTTTACATCGACGAAGACGACTACTACTAGTACTACTATAGAGGTATATATGTTAGCATCATCTGAAATCTATCTTTAAATTTATATGCACACACATAATAAAACAAAATAATAATGTACATAATAGTGCAATATTGAAAACGGATAATCTACCTATACCGGCGTGTGCTACCTTTTTTTTTCACTTCTATTAGCAGTACATACGTGGTAGTGTACGTATTATAGTACTAAAATGATGTGTATATTTAATGTTAATTTGATGTGCTGATGACCTGATGATGAGGCTGATTGTTCTACTTGAGGGATTTTTAAGGGATTTGCGATTTATAGAATCCAGAGAGCCTAGAGAGAGCTGGGAGATTAATCTAGAATTAAGGGTTTTGCTTGTATGCATCCAGGCTCCAGGCTGGGCAGGCATCATGCTGTTGTGTGCTGGTGTGTGGAAGATCACAGTCAACAATATATAATAAAAAAATGACGACTAAGAATAATAAAAATAATGAATCACAAATGTATAGAATAATAGATAGTCATAAATATTGAACGTGTACGATATACAATATATATAGTCTATAATATATATATATATATATATCAAGAGAAATTGTATTTGTGTGTCTTTTAATTTGACTTTTGTGCATTATTTTCATAAGTATATCATATAGTGGGTTCGAATATATATATATACCATATATTTTTTAAAAAAATTAAAAAATGGCTAATTTAGTTGAGGAAGATAAAGTTGAAAATGCTATAAAACAAATTCGTAATAGTTCGTTTGATGAAGATGCATCGATATGTATACTAACTGTTATGAAATTATTAAGAAATATATTATTATCGCCCACATCAGAGACAAAATATCGCTCTGTTGCATTGGCAAATAGGTCCTTTCATGGCAAAGTTGGACGTGTAAAAGGTGGTATAATGGTATTAGAAGCTGTAGGATTTAAAAGAAATAATAATAAAGATACTATTTTACTTGATAATATTGATGAAAATAAAAAAGAAATCTGGCAAGCTATGAAAAGATTAAATGTAGAAGCAGATGCATTAAATATACCTCCAACAAACAGGCCAATAGTTCCAACTGAAATGGATATTCGCAGTGCCAGCAGTAATAGTAATAATAATAATAATGATAACAATGCTAGTAAAAATGACCAAGATGAATTTGTTGTAGTTGATGAAAAAAAAGATGTACCACGAATATCTATTGAAAATGTTGATAATTCAATCAAACAAATACGAGCGTCTGCATTTGATGCCGATGCAAAAGTAACCGTTGTAACATTGATGAAAATGATACGAAATGTATTAATTACACCAACATATCAAATAAAGAAACGTTCAATTCGTGTTGAGAATCCCACCTTTCATGAAAAAATTGGACGTGTACGTGGTGGTATAGATGTATTGAAATCTGTTGGATTTGAAAATAGTGATAATAATACTAGAATGATTTTAAATGAAAGAAATGAAGATAAGAAATTATTATACAATGCAATGGTACGTTTAAATAAAGAAGCAATGGCTTTAAATATATCATCGGATGAGATTCCAGCAATACCTTCGAGACAACAAATTGAACAAACAGTAAATGTAGTGAAAAAAACAATGCAGGAATTTAATCCATATCAAACTAAAATCAAGCGTATGACGCCACAACCACGTGGTGTTTCTAGTAAATCAGAAACTGAAGTAAAATTGGAAAAATTACAAGCGAGGCAAAAAGAATTATTATCAAAACAAATTGTACCAAAAGATAATGAACGAAATGTAAATGTCTATTCCCCTGGAAATTTACCAAGAAGGGGAAGTTTGGCTCGTATGGTACATGGAATCAATCGCACAGAAGGTAGTAGTACGCAAGTTGGTATGAGAAAAGTATCGTCTACTAATGGTAAACGAAATTTAACCGAGTCGCAATTAGTTCTTTCAACGATGAAACGACGCCGTGATGAATTAAAACGACAAGAAAACTTTCGTACAAAAGCTATGCGAGAATTGGAACGTTTGGAAAAAATGAAAATTTATAACTCTGTTTTATTACGTATGCAATTTAGTGACAGTTGGATGATTGAATGCAATTTTTCTCCTGGAGAAACTATAAATGATGTGATCAATTATTTATCAAGATGTTTACTTGCTGAACATGTCAATACGGACGAAATGTATTTTTACGTAACACCACCAAAACAAATATTGGAACGAGGGTTAACATTAGCTGATAATGGTTTACAACCAGCTGCATTAGTATATATTGGTTTTAATAATAACGCTAAACATGGTGGTGGAAATTGTATTTTACCCCAAGTTATGGAAATGGCAAAAAAAACAATTAATGATAATAGCCTGGATAATAATAATAATAACAATAATGGTAACAACAATCAAAACTTTTTCCCAACGTCGACACCAGTTTCATTAAATGAAGGGAAACGAAATAGTAATAGTTTAGGTAACAGTAGTAGTAGTAATTCCAATGGTGGAAGTAAAAAGAAATCATTGAAAAAACCAAAATGGTTAAAGACTTAAAATTTTGGGGTGGGCAGGAGGGCGGCAGAAGATGGTTTTACAGTATTTTATTGTACATGCATATCTATGTGAGCCCGCGCGCGTGTGTGTGTTTTCTTTCCTGTCATTCATATATACGAAGCTTCTTATTATTTTTATAAAAATATATTTCATATATATATGCATATTTAAATATATTTAAATGTAATATATACGTATCATATGTACGATTCGTACGAATATTTTTAGGTATATATTTATGTTTTACGAAGAGATTATATAATATAATATATATTATTCGAAGTATTCGTGTATATTTTATATATATATACAAACCGTATTTTACGAAAAATATTTATTTTATTTACATTGTGTTTTAATTTTTTATATTCAAATATTTTTATTTTTCCATTTAAAAATTTATAAATCTCTAAATTATATATATACAAAATTAGTGGACTTATTGATTTAGGATAAAAACCATAATAGTTTAATTATTCCGTTTTCCATGCCATGTTCCAGTTTTAACATCATAACGTATATCGGGTCCAACGTCCCTGCTACCAGTATTCATATATGGTCCACGCATAGTAGCCGTTCCACTTAAAGGTTTATCAGTTGCTACTGTATTATCCCCTTTCACCGTTCGTATAATTAAAGGTAAAGATGCACCAAGTAAACCAAAACCAACTAATGCAAATCCAACTATTAAATTCTTATTTCTTAATTGCGCCATGGTGCTTACTTTACTTTTTTTGTCCACTTTACAACGAAGTTACTTATATTTACACTAAAATCATTCAAAGAAACAACAAATTTCCTTTGATGATGATGATGATACTGGGGGATTCCATTTTCAATTTTAATTTGTTTTTGTATTAATAGTAGTTTTTTTGTTGTGTTCGATGAATTCATGAATAATTCACACAAAAATCTACGACGACGAGGAGGAGGTCTTATACTGTACGTACTATACAGTGTTATTTGTATACTTTTCAATAACGACCTATGTACCAGCAGCAGCTTCACCGGGATTTAGATTTAGATTAAGATTAGGGATATAAAGAATATTTCGAATTATGCATCATCCTCCGCCACATTGCCACCAATCTCTCTGTTTTTTTTTTAAGTAGTAGCAGCACAGTAGTAGTTATTATTTGTTGTTTTTGCTGGTTTGCCAGTTTGTTTTTTTCATATTCCCAAATATATATATTTAAATATATATTTGTAATATAATTATCCATATTATAATACATACATATATATATATATTTGTAATATCATTCGTAAATTTACTTTTAACGTATATTTTATAATTCATTACCATTACAATAACGATAACAACAAAGAGAAAGAATGCCAAAAAAAGCACGTACACCAGCACAACAAGCTAGGTATGAAAAAATCCAAGCTAGAATGAATAAAAATGCGAGTTCAACAAATAAAGCTGTCACACCAGGGAAAAAAAATAGCACGAAAAAGAAAAGATCGTCCACACCAAAAGTATCTACCAAGAAGAAAGTAAACACTCCGTCGTTATCATCTGCTAAAAGCAAAGCTGAAAAAATAGATATCATAGCTCAACGTCTAGGAAGATCACCATCACCTAAACCGAAGAAAAAAGTATCATCGGCGAAGAAAAAACCAGCAAGACGAAGTAAAAGTAAAAGAAAAGCGAATAAAAAAGTAGTATATCAAAATCCAGAAGACAGTGAAGAAGATGAAGTTCATATGGATGGAGGTTTAGAAGGTAGTGATGAAGAAGATGGTCAAGAGTATGTAAATGATCTTGATGACGATTCAGATGACGATGAAGTTGTGGAAAAGACAACTACTACTACTACTACCACTGTTAGAAAAACAAAACGAGGTCGATCCAAAAGTAAAAGCAGTAACAATAATAATGGTGGGAATTCTAGTAACATTTTTACGATGAATGTTATTCTTGTCACTGTAATAGTAGCATGTGCATTTTATTTTTGTATGCCAATTATACGCTCAAATTTAACGTTGCCATCTACTGATGATTTTGCAGTATTGGATTTAACCAAAATGAAAGTCGATATGAATCCATCCCTCATCAAAAAAGCATATCGAAGAAAAGCAAGAGAATTACACCCAGATACAGGTAATGGGGATGAAGCCGGCTTTGTACAAGTTGTTGAAGCATATGAAAATTTGAAAGGAATATACCAAGAAAAGTTCAAAGCAATGGGAAATCCAGGTGATGGTAGTGATTCGCAAGTTTCAAATACACTATTTGTGGATGATGCAAAGGATAAGGAAATACAACTGAAGGCAAGTGCTATTAAAAGAACACAAGATATTACAAATATTGGAATGGGTGCAGCACTTGGTTTTTGCATAGCAGCTGGTATTGCTACAATGGGCTAAAAGGAAAAAGAGGATTACAGAGAAATTAAAAAGATTGAGACACAGAGATCAGATTTTTATTATTAAATCGCAGAAAAGAGTGTCATTATCATTACCCGCAAGATTTTACGAACAGTATACTCTTTCTATATATATCTAGATTATATTATATATACGTCGTACTTTTTTATACGAAAGTATATAAAATAAAACCCCCCTTTACCTTCATTGGTATTCTCGATTATGAGAATATCAACACACTAGTGTGAGATAGATTATTTCAGTTATTTTATTCTTTTGAAGTATGATAGAGTAGGAATTATCATGAGTAAATTAAAAACAATAAATTATATGCGTAAACTAAATTATTAAATAATATAAAAAAATAAAATATCACACTCAATCCTCCTCATTACTATTAGTACCTGCGGCAATAACATGGGATCCCATGATTAATGGAGTTGCAATTTTTTCAGTTTTCTTTGCAACTTTTCCTGTAGTGACGATTGCGTTGTCTACTTTCTTAGCAACTTTGGCAGCTTTATCTACTTTATCATACACATCTCCACTCATTTTTGTGTATGTACCTACAGTTTTAGCTAAATCTTTATATTCCCCAGCAGCCTTTTCTACTTTTTTTACTTGATTTCCTACTGCCTTTCCAATCCGGCCTCCTTTTTCAACATGATTTCTAACTTTAGTTGCTGCATTACCTACAGTTCCTAAAGCTTTTTCCGCTTGTCCAGAAACTTTAGTTACACCATTTAGAAAATTTTTTCGATTTTGTGCGACTGCACTAGTTGTGTCTGCTAGTTTCCCTAATTTTCCAACATCTGCGGCATTGTCAATAATGTCCTCGGATTTTTTGACCTTTTTTGCCATTCCAAGCTTCGATTTCAGAGCATTCATGGCTTGTTGGTGTTTTGCATGTCCTGCTTTAAGAGCATCCATGGCTTTTTGATGTCGTGCATGTCCCTTTTGCATCGCATCCACGACATTTTCGACTTTTTTTACTACTGGTGAATATGTATTAGCTATTTTACCTATATCAGAATTTTTGGATACTTTGCCTGCTGTCTCCATAACTTGTCGCGCAGTGCGAATATCTCCATTAAACAACCATGGTGTAGACTGAAGATTTGTATTCATAGCTGCAACATCTACTGGTTTTCCTTTCTTCGCTTTTTTCATAAATTTAAATAAAACACCGAAATCTTTTGCAATTGAAGGGGCAAATTTGATTTTTAGTGACTTGGCAACTTTGGACAATAATTTTCCAGCATGTAAAATAAGACCTTTGCAAGACAATAACAACACTTCTGTTATAGCACCGACAATCGAAAATCTAGCCTCTACCATACCAAGCTTGCACTTGGAGCCTTCACATGTCCCTGACTTTATCTTTTTCTTTAATTTCCGCATATGTCTAAGTCTATTACGAATGTACGTTCCAGCAAATATAAGATTCAGCACTTGCCAAATTATCATAAGCCCACCAGTACCTGCATTTACGAGTCCTACAAGCGCAACTCCAACCATGATTAGCCCAGCGACGACTGCCAACATTTTGGTTCCTGGACAATTAAAAATAAACGAGACGGCATGACGAAGAAAGTGCTTTAAAGCATGGGATAAATCTTTTCCACTACTATGTAGTAACTTTAAAGAGCGAGTTTTGATAATTTTTGTCAAATTTCCAGCAAAATATCCTGCATGGCGACCAATACGTTTTAACGATTTTTTTATCTTGTGGGAACCTATTTCACATTTTTTATCCGTAAATGCTTTTCTCAAGTCAAGCTTGCCAGGTAACTCTTTAATACCTTTACCGACTTTGCCAATACCACCATTTTTAACAAAATTAATGCCATCGGATAAAGCTCCGTGGAATAGACCATCGAAAAATCCATACATAGCTGAGCCCATAATCTTATGTGCCTTTGTTCCTTTTTCTTTAGGTTCGTTACTATCATCCATTGCATCTACTAACTCTTCTGGTGATACATTTGCATGAATTCTTGCACCTAAAGTAATACCTTCGTGTGACACAAGAAGCCATATGAAAAATATACTAATCATTTGTAACTTCATGTTTTATATCTACCTCATCCGTTATTGCTAATATATATATAAATAATAATATTGGTTATACCTATATATCTACAATGTATTGTGTGTTTATCTACACGTATGAACTACACGTACATCTATTTATATTTTAGTTCTTGTTTGCCCTCTCTTTTCACCTTTCATCAAACCAGCAAAAAAACTCCTCGCCCTTTTCCCTTTTTTTTTTTCATTCATTTTGATGTATTGTAGTTGTAAGGGGAGTAGTATACCACTTGATAGGAGGAAGTGGAGGCAGCAAGGGCATAGCATCAGATAAATATAACATAGGAATAGCATTAATACCCTAATTGTGAACATGAAAAAATGTGACATTCTTGCAACGAGAAACATGCATATATTATTCACCTTGTACAAAATTGTACTTGCTGTTGCATACCGATATGTTCAATATGCATATATAATTGTTGATGCCGTGTTCTTAACAGCGTATGGCAGAATGTCAACAATTGCTGCTTGGATTGCTTGTCCTGCTCATCACTTGCTTCATGTAATGTTGGTATCTCAGCAATGTCCATATATGCTGGTACCACATTGATACCAAACGTTTCGTATATTATATTGCTCTCTGCCAACATCTTCCAGCGATTATCTGGTGTTATTGTTGTTAGCGATGGGGTAAAAGTACGTTTTATAATTGACTTGCGGTATATAAATAACTTTATGAAAAAATACAATTTTAAATTGGAGACTATTAAGGTTATTCGGCGTATGATTTTTAAGGGAGATTATTTTATTTCCGTAGATTTAAGCAAAGCATATTACCATTTAGGAGTAAATGAAAAACATCAAAAATTTCTTGGTTTTACAATTAATGGTGAATATTATAGAATGCTGGCCCTCCCTATGGGAGCCAGTTTCAGTCCATTTGCTTTTCAAATGTTGGCTAAGCAAGTCATCTTCTACATATGTCAGAATATGAAAATACCACGATCCTCGGTATATTTAGATGATGGCCTTTTTATGCTGCAATCTCTTCGAGAAGCAGTAGTAAAATCAAGACTGATTGTACAATTATACACCGATTTGGGGCTTATAATTAACCTCCCGAAATCAATGACGAAACCATCAAGAATCTGTATACACCTAGGGTTTATATTAGATTCCATGAAAATGACAGTACAAGCAGCTCAACGCCAACAGAATAATATCAAAGATGCTGTGGCGGTTTTGTTACAATTTAAACAAGGAAATAATATGTCATTAAGAGAGTTCGCGAAGCTGCCAGGACGGATTATATCCCAAATGCCAGCAGTTGGTCCAGTGGCTAGAATATTTTCAAAAAACTTATTGCATTTTATCGTATATATTTTTATATATATTTTTATATATATTTTTATATATTTGTTGGCTGTGCATTGTTTTTTGTTTTTTGTTAGGAAATTTGGTATTATAATATTCTAATATATTCCTATAATATTTATACTTGTTTCCAGGCGTTTGTCTTACCTATAAACAAGGCGTATCTCTCTGCTGTATTTACATCAATAATTCTTACGCAATATTTTACACATTTACCTGCATTTTTCAAGAAGTCATTTGAATAAAAGAAACTCTAACAAAGAAACTCTTACCTTTCTCTCTCTCCCTCACACACACACACACACTCTCTCTCATTGCTGCTGTAAAAAAAAATCTTTTGACAGATGGAAGGGAGGAGGAGGGTGATGGTGAGAGGGGGGAGAGACGAGGGAGTGAGCAATAAAAAATACCTAATCAATTATAAGAACATTTTTTCAAAAGAAAATATCTACACTTCGAGACATCCGTTTGAAAAAAAAAGTAGAAAAAATGAAAGATGATGAAGTAAAGATGATGACTGGTGCATTCAGAAGGCAAAAAAATATTTGACCGAGACGGGATTTGAACCCGCAACCCTCAGATCCGAAGTCTGATACGATAACCGTTTCGCCACACGGTCCTTCAACATAAGTGAAGAGACTATTGATATGCATAAGTAATTGCTTACTGTAAGCCGCATCATTAATAAAATTGTGAATTTTTGATATATATTCAAATATATATAAATCCAATGCTATGTAGTGCTATTTGCATTCGACATAGACATAGCATTAACACCCACCCTCGCTGCTGTCAAGCTGTTCCTCTTGTTGGTCATTAATCACGATTGCTCACACGCAAAATTGGATCGTAGGTCATGCTGTGTCCATGATAGATATATGCTAGCATTGTACTACGCTTAAAACCAATAGCATAGACACAAGGGGTGTTATTTTCAATTTGGCATTTCGATTTGGAATTTCCTCACCGAGAGGATGAAAGTAGTACAACAATTAGTAGATAAATCCAACTTTTATTACTATC
>LT649462.1:0-24592 GCA_900128395.1 Stramenopiles sp. TOSAG23-2 | reverse complement strand
AATGGTATACTAGTGGAGCCTAAGTTTAAAAAGCTATTTTCAATGTTTTTCCTTTGTTTTCATGTAATGAAATGAAAAATCCATCATTATAACAATGAAATATAAGAATTTAGGTTGAAAATGTTAAAAATGATGAAATTTGAAGGAAAATATGCGAGTTGTAATGGTATTGCATTGTAACAGGTGTAAGTAATTGAAATATTGTTTGGTAAAGTGTGTATCGCTAACAATGAATGGTCACTCTAGAATCGGTAAGATAATAATAATTTGTAGAGATACACAAATACATACATACACATATATATATATATATACACAAATAAAAGATTAAGAAAAGGAAAAGATTATAATGGCGACGATAGTAGAGGATACGAATAAAGCGGTGGTGAAAAGAACCCCGCGTGATTTTTTGAATACAGTAGTTGGACGCCCAGTTGTTGTGAAATTAAATAATGGTGTTATTTACCGTGGAATATTAGCTTGTTTAGATGGTTTTATGAATATTGCAATGGAGCAAACGGAGGAGTATGTGAATGGGCAATTGAAAAAGAAGTATGGAGATTGTTTTATACGTGGTAATAATGTGTTGTATATTAGTACCAAATAGATTGTATTGTATATGTGTTATGCAATTGTGCAAAATGAATGTTGTATATGAAGAGAAGAAAAACACATTACAATATGAAAATAATAAAATAATATTTTTTATTTTTTTATATAAAATAAATTATAAATAAACTCTATGAAAAAAATACTCGTAAAAATTAATTTTTGTCAAATTAATAATACGTAATATATTATATATATATATAAAGCTACTATACGAAGTATGAAATATTACTTCGTATAAAAATATATTTTTTGATATTATATTATTTTACGACAAATATCTTAAAATTTTATTTAAAGTTTCTTTTTAATATGTGTACATATCATATGTTTTTATATAAATATTTAAATATTTATATAATAATTTCACTTTGTATATGGAACTATATTTGACTTTATTATCGCAAGTGCTCTTTTTCTACATTCATCATCACTATCTTTTGCTGCTGTATATTTCAACCATGATCCAATATCTTCAAACGATCCAACAAACCAAGTTTGCAATAATTGTAATTTAATATTTAACATTACACGTGATAATGCATATAATAAAAACCTTCGAATTTGATGGCTTGAATGTTCCTTCAATGCATTTACTAATTCCAACATCGTTGCACCCATTTGTGGACCTACTGTAGAATTACAACCTAATTCAACAAATGTTCCTAGGACAAATAAAAGTGATCCAAGTAATCTCGAATCGCGACCAAGTAAATCAAGCGTACGAACTTTATAATCGTATCTAGATGCTAATGGAAAGAAAAAATACCCAGCATAATTATTGAATAAATTCGTCTTGCCTCGAAGTTTATCGAGTTGTTCTGCACTTGTAGTTTTAAATCGTTTTACTACTTTACCAATAGTTGGTTTCGTTGATTTATATGTTTTAACTAATGTTCCATCAAATAATTTTTTCTCTGTTATAAATGCGTCATCAGCATTATTACCATTTAATCCTGTTTGTTTTAACCCTTTTGTTTCTTGTATGTTGGATAATTGTTTGGCACCTTCTAATAATGTGTTTAACATCAAGTGTCGATGTGTCAAACCATAATCTACACGAAAAAATTCTTGTGTCAAGTATTCTACAACAATTTCTGGTATAGATACTAATAAACTGATTAATGCATTGCTTCTAATTTCATCAAACGTCTCTAAATTGTATTTATTATCCATTCGTAATAAAAGATTGCATAATTGAATTCCATAAAATTTTAACCCACGGTCTTTGCGCTTGATAACCTTTTCTAAATGTTCTAATGATATGTTATATAAATTGAAATCATCCTTTGCTGTCAATCCTTTAATGCAATCGACTATGTACAATGGTGTTTTTATAATTTCATTTTTCGCTGACATTAAAGTTTCCGTTTCGTTTGATATATCATATGGAATTAATCCATCATCTTCATCAGAGGAAGAATCCTCACTTTCATCATCGCTATCTGATTCTATATCAGCTTGCCGTTGTGGTGCTTGCAGCGATTTTTCTGATGTTTGAAACTTACTATTGTTACGAAATGCACTGTTTATATTGTCAAACGCTTCCGATGGAATCTCAATATCTTGTTCAATATCACTATCTATGCTTGTATCCTCCGTTGTTAAGCTTTCTTTAAAATCGAGTGAATCCATCATACTTAATATTTTTGAAAATTTTCGTGCAACTAGCATTCCTAATTTAGATTTTTTCGGAAGTTCAGCTTCCATATGATCCTGAACCCCGCTAAGCAATAATTGTAATGTTGAATACTCTTCTAAATCTTTCCCTGTAATCCATTCCAATATATACATCAACAGTTTTGTAATGTGCAAATGTTGTTGATAATCACTATTATAAATGAAGGAAGAATCCGACCATAATTTCACAAGTACATGAAATGTAGTCATTGTATGAATTGAACGTTTTTTGTTCTGACTCTTTTCTTTATCGCATGGAATACATAATAATTTAATACAAAATTTCGAGCCATCTTTACCAATGACTTGATTCAATAAGATTTGTTTCTGAAACATATATAAGATATCATTATTATTCATTAAAATTGGTTTTATTACTTGATAATAAATGTATTCATACAATTGTACCTTTTTCTTCTTCTTCTTCATCATCATACTGTTATTTTCGCTGGTACTATTATTATTGATATTACTATTATGTATTTCATCGTCGTCATATGTTAGTACAAGCAATTCTTTCAAAAATTTATACAATATTTTTAATTCCATACAAGATATCAATTGACTAAATTTGGATAGGAACTGTTTTCTTTTTGTCATCAATAATGTATCTTTTGTACTGCTGTTAATAAATAATTCATGATTTTGTAAACATTGTTTCATTAAACATTGAACTATTTTAGTCGTATACCCATTTGTTATAAATTTCGTAAACATATTGGATATTGTATTTTTCCAATCAATATCTGGTATGTTCGTTACAAATAAAAACGATAGAAATGAATCGATCACCCAATCAAAATAATTCTTTGGAAAAAAAATATACGGCGTCTTCTTACTTTTTACTAATAACGTACATACTCTATCCGGCATTGACATGATATTATTTAAAAATTGCTTTAGAAAAATTTGATCATTAATTTTTAAAATTGATTGAAATAAAACATGTAATTTGTTATCTGTGTTACTATTATTATTGTAAAAACTTTTTTGAAATAATCGTGATAATTCTGTTGCAATGTATGTTTTATCTATCTCATCACTGTTGTTACTGATATTTGTTTCAATACAAGATTTGAAATTATTTGCATATCCCATGAAACACAATGTTATGGAAGCGATTCCATCATTACCGTTATCGTGTATTGGTAAAAAAAATGAATCAAAAATATTTCGCTTAAAATCTTCATTGAAAAATGCATAATATTCATGCAAAATGGGTCCTAAAAGTATTTCTAAAAGTGATATATATTCTTTAAAGTCACCAATTTCATTGAATGTCAATTCTGAAGCGACTTGTAACAATGATGTTATAGCCTTTTTTACAGGTTCAATATTATGTATCGTATTATTATTATTATTATTATTATTACTACTAATGTTATTTTTTCCACTCTTCTGATTTACAATGATATTATCAATAATATTTTTCAATTGTTTTATACATTCTGTACGTTTATTGAAAGAAGAGGATCTACTCATGTTTCTATAAATATATATATATATATACCTTGTTTCTATTATTACACACACAAATACACACAGAAGATATATGTTGTATATTTATCTGGTGGTATCTCTTTTCTATTAGTCTATTTGATATTATTCTGCATTTTATGAGTTTTTGTATTAGTAAATTCTGAGTTATTTATTATATTCCAGTATAGTATGAATGATGGTCTCTTCTTCTCTCTTCTTCTTTTACTTTGTATTACCCATCATCATGGTATTATAACCAAATAGAAAATCATAGTAATGCAGCAAACGTCATAAGAATATAATATGCAGGAATAAATTATGGCAAGTATTGTTGCAAGAGGAAAATTAAAAGTTGCATGTGTACAATTCACTGCAACAACTGATAGAAAGCGCAATTTTGAAATTTGTTCTAGTTTAATTAAAGAAGCAGCAAAACTTGGATCAAAGTTAATTTGTCTACCTGAATGTTTTCATTTTATTGGGGATGCGAAAAAAAAATCAATTGATGTTGCGGAAGAGTTTAACGAAGCGAAAAATACATTTCCATCAATAGAAAAATATTGTAATCTGGCAAACGAATTGAAAGTTGGATTATCGTTAGGTGGATTCCCGGAAATATCAAAAATTGAACCAGGTAAAGTATACAATACACATTTAATTATTACTCCAAGTGGTAAAGTTTCATCAATTTACCGGAAGATGCATTTATTTGACTATCCAGCTGGCAATTTAATGGAATCAAGCTTTACAACAGCTGGTCAAGAGATCGTAGTAGATACAACATGTATTGACGGTGTAAATTTAGGAGTATCAACATGTTACGATATGCGTTTCCCATCGTTATATCAAAATTTAGTTGCAGCAGGTGCAGAAATCTTACTTATGCCGTCCGCATTTACTGTAAAAACGGGTATGGCACATTGGGAAATTATACTACGTTGTAGAGCAATTGAGACCCAAAGTTTTGTCATTGCCGCTGCTCAAGTGGGACAACATAATGAAAATCCAGGACGTACAAGTTACGGGCATGCAATAATTATTGATCCATGGGGTGAAATTATATCACAATGCCCAGGAACAAATCATGATAATATGAATGGTGGAACTTTTGCATTTGCAGAATTGGATTTAGATTATTTAAGTTCTATTCGATCTAAAATGCCATTGTCGAAACATAAAAAATTTAAAGTCCCTGAGTTAAAAAAGTAGTGATTCATCGTTGTAAACTACTGTATAATAAAATGAACGTGTGTAGCTGCACTCGAACTTTGTACCAACAAAATGTTTTAGGGGACAATTACTTTTACGTGTGTACATAAAATATAATTATAATAACATGTGTCCATAAAAAATAGATATTATAGATACACTAGAGATTTATTTTTAACATCTTCTTGTGGAATACACCCCGCACATATAATACACACAACAAGGGCTCTTTTTTTTCTTCTGGGCGTTAGTACATGTCATTATTAAAATATTTGATATCTATATACATATCTTTTACCGACCTAAAGAAAATCGTCTAGGACTTATATTTGTTAATTGAAGACCTTTAATTGTTTTCACTTTGCGTATTGGTGATAATGAAGGAGAACGTGCGTTGTTTGACCATACATGTACAGTTGTATACCATGTTGTATCCAATTTTCTACGATATGTTGTCCTGTAATTTGTTTCATTTTTCATTTGTGTCAAATTAAATTTTGATTTCGATGAACGTGGTTTAATTAAGTATTTTGTATAATTTGTTGCTATCATACAATTATCTTTATTATCTTTAAAAACTTTTGTATTTGGTTCTGGAGATGATGGTGTATAATTCGATGATTCTTTATTTACAAACCAATTATATCGTGTACGATATGTGCTATATTCAAAGTGCTCGGAGGACAAAGGTGTTGATGGTTCTTTCACTGTGTTATTATTATTACGTGAGTCCTCTTTTAATATTTCTATTCGTAAAGGTGATGGACGACGTTTTTTTATTTCTTCATTTTCTTCTTGTTGATTATTTGACATGTATATAATATTTGTGTGTGTGTGTGTTTCTTTCTTGTACAATATTGATTATAATGTGTATTTGTAAGATTTATATAGGTTATATAAATCTGTTAAATAATATTTATTGTCGCCGTAAAATATATATCTATGTTATTATATTCTTCTTTCCAATCAGAGGGGTAGTATAATGATACATTTTGGATACTTCGATATATATAATTTTAAATTTCGAAATAATAATTCATCACAGACGAATGTATCCCATCAGTATCAGATTTTAATTTAATATTGAATTATTCGTACTATAATCTGTTATTAAAATATTAATACCTTAAAAATATCTGTGTGCCTCAGAGTTTTTTTTAAGGATCAAAAAATTTATAAACCGGAAATAAATGTTAAATGTACATTACAGGTATGAAGTTAGAATGGTTGAATTGTTTTGTTATTTGTTATTAATAAGATGTTGTTGTTGTTTTGTAAGCATACATACATATATATCTTATATAGATATAACCTATATCTTTATTTCTTCTTTCTGTTCCTGCTTTTCTCTACTCTTATTTCCTTTGATACACAAATTATATTCGTAGATATATACATATATATATAAAACACAATGGCATTTAGGAAAAGGAAAAGAAAGAATAAAAATATAATAATTAGAAATAATAATAATGTTATTGATAATAATAATAATGTAATAACAAATAATGATAAAATTGTAGAGAATATTGTTGATCAAGATAAAGAAGAAGAGGATGATGATGACGACTTGATTTTTAAAAAATTGCAAAGTAAAAGAAGAAAGCAATCTACAGCAAAGAAAAAAGGATTATTTGCATCATCAAACCGCACAATAACTTCTAAATTAAATCAACAACAACGTCAAAATAATAATAATAAAATCAAACCAGAAGGTAATAATAATAATAATAATAATGTTAATAATAAGAAACCAAAGAAGAGAAAGAAAAAAGAGAAAAAATTAATTGAATTAAATAAGAAACAAGTAGAAAAAGAAAAGGCGGAAAATGAAGAATTATTTAGCAACGATAAAGAATTTATACCAATTTCATTAGAAGAAAGTTTGAAAATTTTAATAAATAGTATTGAATATCGAAAAGAAAAATACTTAAAAACACAAAGAAAATTAGTCGAAATTGAAAAAGAAGAGGAAAATTTAATGCAAGATATAGAAAGTTCGAAAGATTTAGATAATACGTTAAGTAAAAAAAATAATTTCTTCATAAATTGTAAAACAATGATATTAAATGCAGTGCAAAGTTATAAAGATATTGTTGATAAAATTGAACAAATGTATCTTGTACAAGATGGTATATGGAAAGATCAATTTCATACTAGTATCATCAACAATAATAATAATAATAATGTTATCAACAATGATGTATCTTCTATGGCGAATGGATCAGCATCAACTTTATTGCCACTTCCACCACCTGCAAAATTATATTCTAGTCGTAAAAACTTTTTATTGCAAGCAGCTTGTACAATTGATATGTTATTTATCAAACCATTTGATAACATAAAAAATATTAAAACATTTTTCAATGAATGGAAAAAACAATACCCATTTGAATATACGCAAACATATGCTGAAATTAGCATGGTAGATTTTTGTATACCATTAATTAAAAGAGATATGTTGGAATTTGATCCAATGTTGTTTTCGTTTGATGATGCTGCTACGACTACTGCTAGTATGTATCAAGTAGAAAACCGTTCATGGTTTTCAGAATTTAGTTTCGATAGTAAAGCATTAGCTAATATATTAAATAAATGTTTATTACCACGTGTTGAATATCATTTAAATTTAATTAATGAAAGCAATTTGCATTTAAAAACGTTATCAGATGGTAATGTCGCGAAATATATTTTACAGATGAAAAGCTATATAAATGTCATAGAAAAATATTGTAATGTATTAGGAAGTGGTAAAAATAAAATGGATTCAAATTGTAAAGAAAAAATAATGTTATTTAAGAGTCGATTTTGATCAAAGAATCTTAATGATATGTAAAATTAATAAAAAAATATTTTCACATTTTTATAAATCATAATATACTGACATAAATTAGAGAATACCAAGATGAAGGTAAATACTGATATTCATATGATAGATGGTATCATATCAACAAACGAATGGAAGGATAAAAACCTACTTGTGCTTGTGGAGTGTACGAATACGAATATTAGTTTGCAGAGGTGCATTAGAGCTTTACTATATAGTAGAATATAGCATATTATTCTTGTGATTGAGTATTGAGCATATCATATCATATTACTTAATACGAGAAGTGTAAAATTATTACGTATAACTTACGGGTACACAACTATATTTTCTTCTCTTTCAAAATGAATGAGTTTTGTTTCTGTCTGACACTAATGAAATGTATATATCAATAGTATAATATATGTATATATTTGAACAATGTTTATATATTTTTTCGAAGTTCAATGGTACGGCCTCTATAATATCGATCAGAATAACGATGGTGGCCGTTTTTACAATATAATGCTATTTGTATCGTATGCACGTTTTAAATACATGACAAATTTAACCGTGGTGTTTTTGCATTTGATGTGAAAGACTTCAATCCTATTTCTAACCAGTTAGTATACATTTTGTTGTACTTGATGCGGAAATAATGTTCGCTTTACTTCGGGAAAACCTTAATATTATCTATTTTTTTTTATTTTTTTTTTTTTTGTCTAAATTTATGAATAGTGCAATAATTATACAGAAGATAAAAAAATACAAAGGATACATTTTGTACATACAGGATATATATGACATATATGTTATCGTGATAATATAATATTTAATACACATCACATCCAAGTATATATATACACGTACACATACACAATTCAAGTATTATAATTTGTGAAAAATGGCAGGCGAGAAATCAGGGGAAGAATCCATGTGCTTCAAATTATTGTAAAAACGCAACGAATAATCCAAATTATAATCATTCGTTATACTTACAGCAACACGTTCATTTAAATATACTTTTGGGATGATGCATGTAGCTTGTGATGATGTACATGTTTGATAATGTAAACTATTTGATGTAACAATACAACCACCAGTCGTTCTTCTAGCTAGTGCAACTACCTCACGTATATTTGATTGATTTGATAGATATTTAAACTTACATCGCAATACACCAACACCATATTCCTGTGTGAAATACTTTCCACTTAATGTAATTTTAATATCATGTCCAACTGGACCATGTTCTGGATATATCCCATGCAATTCTGCACGTGGAATTTTAGGCCCAGTTAAATCTGGCGGACCAGCATGAACAACATGTACAATCAAATGAATTACGATGGAAAATACCACAAATAGAAAGAGTAAGTTTTTCATATTGAATCGCATGGTGTATGTGCGCGTATATATATATATATACTAATATAATTATATATAATTTGTAATATATCTATTTCACTGATATATGACGTTTAGTTCGTGAATGAAGACAATGAAAGAAACAGAAGATTATTGTAGTTTAATGTGGATGATGTTTATATATATTATATTTTCTTAACATTATTATTATGTTTTTTTTTGTCAAAAAAAAGAGAACCGACGTGCACACGTGATCCACTCCCCTTTCATCATCTTTTTCACACACCCAGTTTTTTAGCTTTTACATCGCCTCGATTTGTGTTATAAAAATTTATACAGTAAATATATGTACTTGATAGAATATACAATCTGGTTTTGTGTTTTTAATAGCTGAAATATGGATATCCTTAAACTGGCGAGCACAAAAGGTTTTAAGGTATAATAACAAAATACGAAGTGCTTCTTTTTGTGGTTGTACACTTACTTCTTGTACACCTGTAAAATTTAATAATTCATTAAGATGTATAGTAAATAGAAACATAATATTTTATTTTTTTTATTTTTCATATATATATATATACTTATAGAAAGAGATTAGACATAGAAAAAAAATTCATCATTATTTATTAATAATCATGGCAAATCCAACATTAATATCCACTTTAAAAAATTTTCAATTTAATGATGCATTAAATGATTTTTTAAGCTTCTCTTGTCCGTCAATGGAATCAGCATATAATGCTGCTGTATTCTCTGGGTTATTAGCAATCACTACACATTTACTTATTTCACAAATATGCAAACTATTTGGAAATAAAATAATTGCTAAAGACAGTGGATTTGCTGCACATCAATTTGTTGCTATGTATAACATGTTGTTATTGTTTTTCGTCGGAGGTACAGAATGGATACAATCAACGAAACCTGGTACCGCAAATGAACGTATATTTGATCCAAACTCAACTGCCAGGTGGCTGGGTGCAGTTACGCTAGGGCAACTTTTAACGTGGGATATACCGTGTGGATTTGGTTTGGTAACATCCATGAAAGGTGATATGATAATGTTAGCTCATCATGTGATCATGGCCTATGTAGGATATATTGGCATGTTTCATTTAACGTCGTATTATTATTTATTCTTCTTTGGATTTTGTGAACTATCTTCAATACCTTTGGCAATTGTAGATTTTTTCCACCCAAAGCATTTTGAAGCTTTGACGAAATCAAGTGCAATATTATCAAAAATAAATGAAATTTCTAGAATCTTATTTGCTGTGTTGTTTATCTTAATGCGAGCAATGTACTTTCCTTATGTCTATGCTACAATGTTGGTGCCAGACATTATGGAATTGTTACAAAAACAACCATATGTTGTTAATAAATCAAAAGCAAATATGTTATGGATGATTTTAGGTGCATCAACGTCGTTAACATGTCTTCAACTTTACTGGGCTAAATTAGTTTTAAATCAAGTTATCAAGTTATTAAATGGTGGTGGAAATGGGGATAACAAGAAAAAGAAAAGATAAACAGATTTTTGTGTGTGTGTGTGGTGGCGTATATTTTATAGCATTATTAAATGAGATATAAAAAATGATTTTACGTGCGGGTGTGTCTATTCAAAATATCATACACTTGAAATATAAAAATTTTATTTTAAAATTTATAAAAAAAAAATATATATATTTTTTTATAGAAAATATACGACTCGTATATTTCGAAATCTCGTATACGTAGAGCATATACTTCGTACATGATATATACTCGTATATATGTACGGTCGTAATTTTTTTTTTAAGAAAAAATCATTTTTCATACTCGTATGCATATATATATTATGTATTTTAAAGATATTTTTACTTCATTGTTTTTGTTTCACAGTTATTTTTGAATAATATTATCACCATTATACAACACATTTCCCCCCTCTTCTTTCTCTTTTCCATCACCACCTTTTCTATTACTATTACGAGTCGTACTATCATCATCATTATCATCATTATTTTTATTATCTCTTCTCTTTGTTCTTACATTACCACACCAAGTTGTTTCAAAAGATTGTAACTTTGTAAATTTCTCTGCATGTCGTAAACTTTCATGTGTTACTTTAGAACAAAATGATACTGATAATGATTTTAACGATACACATGATTTACTAAGTGCATCAACTGCTGTATCCGTTACTTCATAGCAACTTGATATATCAATTGCTTCAATTTCTTGACATCCTTTTGCTAATAGCGTCACACCCTTATCAGTGACACCATGACACCAACGAAAAGTAGCATTTTTTAAATATTTACATCCATATGCAATACAATCCAATGTTTTATCACCTATATTGCAATTATCAGCATATACACTTGTTAAATTATATCGTTTCATTTTTCCTAAAATTTTAAATGCATCATCATTCACTTGTGGGCAAAAACTAACATTTAATGTTTGTAATGAAGCAGATGAATATAATACATCTTGTACACCTACATGTGTAACACTTTTACATCTAGCCATGATTAAAATTCGTAGATTCGAAGAAAATTTGGCTAACCATGTTAATACACTATCAGAAATTTGATTACATCCAGATATGTTTAATTCTTCTAATGAAATTAAACCACTTAACGTTGAAAAAATAGATAAATCTTGTTGAAAAGCAGCATCTGATAGTTGCTTACAATCATCTACACGAAGTGTCTAATAGGATTGTAATAATTTTGTTGTTAGATATATTCATTGTGTGTAAAAATAAATAAAAATGGAAACGTTTTGTGATCTATGTTATGCATGTTATTGTTTTTAGATGATAATGATGATGATGATGATGATGTGTGTGTGTGTGTGTATGTATGTTTATATATATATATATTCAATAGCAGGAACATACTTTTAATTTTGGTGTATTTTGCAAAACAGCACGTAATACATTATTATTTACTTGATAACATTGTCCTAAATCTAAAGATACTAAACGATGGCAGTAAAATATCGCTTGTCTTAAAACTGATTTACGTAAATAATGACATCCACGCAAATGCAATTTACCACGGTCACGAGGACGCAATAATGCTAAAAATAAAGCATCCGTCATTTCTCCACGAGCTATTAAACGTTGAAACATAATATCAATTAAATTAAAAGGTAATAACTTAATAATATCTTCGGAAAAACCAATACTTGGATGGTTTCGTTGTTTTAATATTACATCACACGCACGTTCTACTAATGAAGGAAAACGTATGTCACCAACAACTAAATTGGACGACAATGAAAATAACGAGGATGAATTATTCGTGGAAGCAGAGTTGGAATCATGATGCAATAATGAGGTGGATGATAATAAATCTATAGCAATTGGTGTTGGTGGTGGTGGTGCTGGTAATAAATGTGGTGATGGTTTTGGTGTTGTCATCTTTCAATGTATATTAAAAAAATACGTATAACTTCTTCACCTTACGTCTCTTTTTTTACTATTCTATATTTTTTTATCCCAATCTATTTTGTTACTGAGAATATATATCTGAACAACAAAACAAACACTTTTGATACGTGTTGTTCATCTACGAGTATGTCACATCAATTAGTTCCTACAGCTATTATATTAATGTATACATAAAAGGATATATATATATATATTGATTTTGATCTATATTACATCTGTATACAAAAAACTGTATTCTCTATTGCTATTATTTTGGCACTGCTGACGACTGGCAATTGCCTGTGAATTGCTTGTGATGAGGAGGAAACAAAAAAGAAGATGGCTTCACCATTCACCACCATTAAAAATTTCTTCCAGCTCCAGGGCAGGATGGCACTCCTGGCAGGATTAGGATGGCAATACCATTGACCATACTACTGCTCTCTCGCTATCTCTATTCGTAAAGCTAGTGGCGGCTTATTTATTGTATCCGATACGTCTAGCGTTAAATAGGCGGCTTTAAGCTTTCCAAGTTTCTATCGCTCTACCTATGTCCTCGTATACACTTAGCTGTGTACTTTAGCCTGGAAATCCAGAAATCAAGAACGTTATAAAAAAAAGAAGCATCATCTCTTCTATAAAAAAACTATTGATTGCGAGATATGTAATTACCAAAATAATAATAAGTTGAGAATAGAAGAAAGAAATAGAAAAATGAAATTAACAAAGAAAGCAAATCTATCTACCTATCTACCTACCTACCTATCTATCTGTATATATATTTATGAAAGATAATATACGATGGAAGGATCGAAAAATGTATCGAATGATAATTTAATCCACGGATTGAATTACACCCAACCACCAACATCACCAACAGTTGCCCATGAATTAATGATTGATTTTCATACTAATATTGAAGATTTACAAGAACAATTTAAAGATAGATATAATAAATTAAAAGAAATATATGAAGCAAGATTGAAAAGTCTATCGACACAAGTACGCGAAACATATTTAGCAGTTGTGCATGATGATGCTATCACAGCTATGCAAGACAGTGATGTTACAAGCCCATTTATTATGGAGCGTTCGCAAGAAATTGCTGAAGCATCTTTAAATACAGAGAGAGAAAAATCATTCCAAGCACTTGCTGGAGAAGTAGCAAAGAAAGATGCAGATATAAAACATTTAAAAAGGCACAATGAGCGTTTGTCGGAAGAAATAGATAATTTACAACAACAAGTTTCTAGAATTCCATACCTAGAAAGCGAGCTTGAAGCATCTAAAAAACGTTTGAAAGTAACAAAGGAAAAGTTAAAAAATTATATTGAAAAACAAGGTGAAGAATCCCATCAAGTGGAGTTAGCATTAAATAAACTTCGCTCTAGTATAAGTGGTGGAGGTGGCAATAATAATGATATGTACTTTAATAATTCTACAACGAATGTAAGAACCAACTTTGAAATGGATAGTGAAAACAATAACAACAATAATAATAATAATAATAATATAAATGACCCAACGATATCAGCAGCATTATCTCGTCTAAGGGAGAGTATACAAACATCTCCTTTACGAAATCAACAACCAAACTTTAATATGAATAATAGGGAAAGTAAAATATCGTATGGAAATGCCGGTGGCATAATTACATCACCGCAATCACCAATGCAACCATTAGGAATATCAAACATACAAACAGCTGGCAGCACAGCTTTTACTTCCCGAGCTATATATGTGGATAGAGTAACAATAGCTGAAAATAATTTAAAGGAATATGATATACAAAGACAAACGGAAGTACAACGAAGTGGTAATATTAATGATGTTAATGATGATAGAAGAGAACAATTAATTGAGGAATTAACAGATGCACACAACGCGTTGATGTTATTCGATCAACAACAAGGTTTATCATCTTATAGGAATGCAGCTAGTAGCAGAATGCAAGGGATGTTTAAATCAAGTCTAGCAGATACAAAAATAATCGACAAATTAAAAAAACGACGACAGGTTGATGTAGGAAGGTCGATTGGCAATAACAGACCAAATGTAGAATATCTTGAAACAAAATTAGCAGAATCAAAACAAGATTATGAAGAGAAAATCAAAAAGATGCTTGAGGAAAAAGAAAGGGAAATGCATGCATTGAAATTAGCTCATGATAAATTAATTATCCAATTACAAACTCAAATAGAGGAAAATAAGAAAAAAGTCAAAACTGTCAAAGAGAAAGCAAAAGAAGTGAAAAAAGATTGGAAAAAATCAAAAAAATCGCTAGAAGAGACAGTCAAATTATTAGAACAATCAGAGAAAGAACGTTTGGAGCTACGTGAGAAATATGTAAAATTAGGGGAGAAAATGGAATCAATCGCTGAAATGGATACAAAAGTGAAAGAATCTGATCATGCAAAATACAAGGATAAAATAATTCGATTGAAAGAGAAGATTCATGATGCACATAAACATATGAAAGAGTTAAAACATGATTTTAAAGATCAAATGAGATCGAAACAGGAGGATTTAAATGAAGCTGCTGATGAAATAAATGAATTAAAGAAACAGATAGAAAATGCATCGAAAGAATATGCTATTGCAAAGGTAAATTTAGCAGCTGCAAACGAGGTAGCCAGGGGTGTAGATGAGTTGCAAAAACAAGTTACTGCGCTACGAACAGATTTAGATATAGCAAATGCCAGGCTGATTGATGAGCCACAACGTGTCGAGGAAGCCGTTCGCTTGCGCATGGATTCAATGGAAAAGAAAGTAAATGAAAAAGAAATGGAAATTGTGAAATTAACTGCGGATTTAAATATGAAAAATGCAGCGGAACAAAGAGATAGAAATGAAGTTGAACGAGAGACGTAAAAGCGTGTTGGATTAGAAAGACAAAAAATGGAAGACAAATATAAATTGTTAATCAATGAAAAATTAAAGGATTTAGATGAAGCGCAGAAAAAGGCACGCGAGGCAAATGAAGATGCAAAGAAAAGAGAGGATAACTTACGAGAAAAAGTAAATAAACGTTTGTTGGAAAATGCTCGTGATCATATTAGTTTAAAGCAACACGAAGAAGTATTAAAAACACGGTTAAATGCCCTACGCGTAGAAATGAATAATAAACAAAGAGCAATCCAAGTACGCAAAGAAACTGATTTAAATGCAAGGATGAAGGACAAAGGTAGGGAACTGGAAGGTAATTTCCGTGCTGCAGAAGGTCGTATGCAGCAGCAAATTTTAGATTTACAAAATGAACTCGATGATGCAAAGCAAAAAGCTGAAGATATGGAGATGAGATCCAAGGAAGATAGACAAGTTATGATGGAACATAGAGCCAATGCTGATAGCGAAAGACACAAAAATATGATGTTAACCCAGCATCTAGAAGAAGCATCCATGAATATAGGACATTTGAAACAAATGATGGAACAAGCTCGAGATCGTGCAGATGATTTAAATGAAAAATTAGAAGATCTTCAAGGCAAGCACGAAGAGCAGAACTTACGCAATGAGGAATTAAACACAATAATAGAAACAAAAACTAAAGAGCAAGATGCAATTGCTGAAAAAATAGCCATATCTGAGAATGATACACAAATGCTAGCCCGTTCCTCCGTTAAAGAAAGTGTCATATCGCTTTTAATGGTACTGCGAATGTTAAATACGTTCAAAAACAAAAAAAAAGGTAGCACATCATCGAACCGCTCTTCATCAGAAATGGATCATGAATTAAATTCATTTATGTCTGCTTTGAAAGTTGATGAGACAACGAATACGGAAGATATGACGCGTTTAGGACTTAGCGAAAGGGTTGCTCAAGCTGAATATGCGCTGATGCAGCATGATAAAACAGTACATGAAAGATATCTGGGGGCAGTGGCACAAGCAAGCAGTGAAGAAAATGCTTTCAGAGAAAAAGTGAAATCTGCTGAGGAAGAGTTGAAAGAAAAGAAACAAGCATTTTCAAATGGTTTATCGGAAGATGATAATAATTACATTAAATCCAAGGCGAAAGAAATCAGCATGGATTTGGTGCTAAGTATTGAAGGTCATATTGAAGAGGAAAGTGATCTAGAACAGAAAATCAAAAATTCATTGTTCCTACATGATAATGCCAATTCGGAGAGCGAACGTAGAGATGTTCGAGAAAAAATCCAATCTTATAGAGTTTTGAGGGAACAATCAAAACGTGATCGCACAGAGGAGGAACGAACATTGGCTAATAATGAAAATCGAGTGCGACAAGATTTGTTACACCAACGAAAACAAGATGTTGAAAAAGCAAAGGAGGTAGTAACAAATGCAAAGATGAAGTTATCAACTCATATTGTTAATCGCATTAAAATATTAGCAGAATTAAGAAAAAAACAATTTTCCGACCGCGAATTTGTCCGTGGAAGATTTTTAGCTGCAATGCAAGATTTACAAGCTCATGATCGTGGTGTTATCGATCGTATTGTTAAAGGTGACAAAAAATTACCAGGCCAAAGCGAACTTAATGAAAAGATTAAAAGGAGGAAGACCTTAATTTTAGATTTGCGCAAAGCTACTAAAGAGAAGAACGAACAATTCAAAGCCGTGACGTTAGAAGTTGAAAGTAAGAAAAGTGACGCATTAGAAGCCTTAAACGAAGCCAAGACGAGAAGAGCCCAAGCAGAGCGTTTGTTAGCTGCATTTGATGTTGCAGTAGATGAAGCATCGGGTGGCAATGGGAAGAAGCCGGCTCACAAGAAAAATCCAGATCGACGTAGGACTCGCACTCGCCATCGTAATAAAAAAGATGAAGCTGACAAGGATAATAATGATGAAAGTACTAATGGTAAAGGAAAAAAAATGAAGAAGAAAAAAGATGAAGCCGGCGATCCAAACAAAAGAGAAGAATTAGTCGAAGAGTGCCACTTAGCAGATGATGAAGTTCGTAACATGGAAGTGGACTACAATCAATTGGTGGAAGAAATGGATGAATTAAAAGAACAAAGATTGAAAGTACATCTTAACAATGTGAGAAAAGCAAAAGCAGCATTGGACAAGTTTGATCAAAACTTATTGAAAGATGAGGAGCGTGAAAGAAAAACAGCAATAGCATTAGATGTTCAATACGAAACGTTCAAGAGAAAACAATTCTTGGACAAAGATCGCAATGGTAGCGATTGGATCCGCCATGCAATATCGATGATTAAACGTGAAATGGATGAATTTGGGAGCGTGTCTGCATTAGCAATTGAGAATATTAGTAATTCTAATGTCCAAATGAAAGTTATACAAGAGCTTGATAACAGTCGAAACATGTTGCGCAAGTCGTTGAAAGAGGCAGAGGAGCAATTGAGAAAAGATACTGGGGAATATGGCATGCTGGAAAAATCGCTATTAAAGATGTCACGCAGTAATAACGATAGTATCAGTGTGTACGAAAAGACCAAAAATCTGCCATCAAGAACATCTACCGTAATATCGTACAGCGAAACAGATGGTACACCGGTTGTTGATATCAGCGGTGAAAATTTTGGTGTTCAATTGTTAAAATCTTCATTTACTGATATAGTTAGGTATATGACTTGTTTAAAACATGGATTGATGGATGAAATAGCCAAACGGAATGTGTTAGAAATTGTTTTAGAAAAAAAAACAGAGGCATTACAAGATTTAACACAAACTATGACAATGCAAAAGAAGATGATTGACAACTCAACAAGAGAATATGATGAAGCCCAGGAATCGAACAAAAGATTGTTGGACAATATTAATAGTCATCAAAGAGAAATGCAAACGCTTCAAGTCAATTTAAATACCGCAAAATCTCGTGTTCGTCGCGATGCTATCGATAATCAGACATTAGATGAAGAAAAGCGCATGTTATTAAAAGAAATAGAAACATTAAAGCGAACGTTAAAACTTGAAATTCAAAAATCAAATGATTTACAATCGGATATACAACACGGAAAAGCTACCTGGAATTCCGAACGGGTAGCATTAGAAAGTAAAACTGCCAATTTAAAAGCCATTATTAAAGAAAAATCTATATACATAAATTCACAAAAAGAAAAGTTTGGCAAAATACGAATGAAATATGAAAGTACGTTGCGCCAAGTTGTACGAAAAATGAAGGAACAATTGTCAAACATACGATTAAAATCTACGAACGAAATCGATAATATGCGTAATGACATTTATAAATATGTACGAGAAATGCAATCAAAATTTCGAAATGCATTGACTGAAATGTATGCAAAAGCACAGAAAAATGCACAAAAATCATATGAAGAATTACGAAAGCAATTTGCACTTGATAATGATCGTTTAAATAAAGCTCATAAAGAAGAAATACAACGAATGCAAGATATGCACAATGCAACCATGCAAAGTTTAGAGCATCGTATTTCATCGTCTAAGCAAAACGCCGACCAAGAAGTCGAACGGTTGGAGACATTCAAAGCAGAGTTACTCGAAAAGCAAGTGTCTGAAAACAATGCTTTGCAAGGCAAAAACAGCGAGTTAGAATATAAAGTTTCCCAAAGCGAATCGCGTGTTCGAGAACTTACATTATCTATAGAATCATACAAAGAAGATTTTAAGAAATATAAAAAAGATATTTTGACACTTGAAAGGGACATGGATAACGCAAGAAACGAAAGGGAAAATATGCAAGAATCATTGCGTACACGTGAAATGGAACACCAAGAAACAATTTCAACGTTGAAAAAAAGATTAAATAATTACGATGGAACTTTGATTGCATTGTCAGCACATATTCACATACCTCAAAAAGTACAAGAAGCACTTTTAAGCATTGACAAAGCAAGTTACAGCAATGGTTTGAAACAATTGCAAAATATAGTTCAAGATTCATTGGAACAAAGCGCGGAGGCTCAAAAGATATACACTATTGAAGAAAGCAAGAAGACAATAAGAGAATTGACTAATAAATTGGATACTGCATCTACTTTGCACAAAGACGATATTTTAAATCTTCAAACACAATTGGAAAGCGCTTTAATTGAGGTTTCCACTTCAAAGCGAGAAAAAATGGAAGCAGTAAATGAAATGAAGCAACTACAACTAGCCGTTGAGTTGCAGAAAAAAGAGATGGCCACAATGCAAAATGAAATCGAGCGCGAAAAGCAGCTATCCAAAATGCAAATGCAAGATATTAAAGAAAGATCAGAAACGGATATTGCAAATCTTAAAGCAACTATTGACGCGGAAGATAAGTTTAAATCTAGCAAAGTTCAATTGGAGAAAGAGCAAATGCAAAAGGAAATTGAAATGGAAAAAATGAAGGTACGAGAGGAAAGAGCAAGGAAGATGGCAGAGTTGGATAATGAAAAAGTCAGGATGGAAATAGAAATGGAAGCAGCTAGGACAAAACTAGAGCGAGAGATATTAGCACAAAAGGAAGCAATGCAAAGCCAAATTGAGCAACAAAAGCGCGAAATGTATGAACAATCAGCACAATTTCATACAATCAATCAATTAAATGTGGAATCCTCTACATCAGAAATCATGACTGAATTAGCTCAAAGCAAACAAGAAAGGCTGCGACTAGAGCTTGAAAATGAAAAGTTAAGATCTGATAATAACAAATATAGCAATAATCTATTAAGCCAATCACAAGTACAAATCAAAAGTATCAAAGATCGATATGAAGCAGAAATGGCAACTTTAAGGAAAAAAAATGCATTAGATCATAAACGCATGCGAATTTTACGAAATGAATTAGCACAACAAGCCGAAGAGGCCGATCGTTTAATTAATAACGAACGTAGCAAATTAAATACAGTTTTAAGTCGCCATACAAAAGCAGAAAGCAGAATAGCGGAATTGACAAACGAGATGAATCTTTTAAGAAGCACTGTAGGTGGTACAAGTACAATTGGAGTTGGAAGTACTGATAGTAGTAGTAGCAGCAGCAGCAGCAGACGCATAGGATCTTCTTCACAACGGGTTCATATTACTAGGACTGGTAGCGTGTATGTAGATGCCCCAGCCACTACCACAACCACTGGATCAGACAACAATGCAGAATCACGTTTGTCCATGGACAATTTGAAATAGAGAGAGAGTTTGCGTATGATTTCATATTACTAGGACTGGTAGCGTGTATGTAGATGCCCCAGCCACTACCACAACCACTGGATCAGACAACAATGCAGAATCACGTTTGTCCATGGACAATTTGAAATAGAGAGAGAGTTTGCGTATGATATGATGTGTAATAAAATAAGTTATGCATTTTTAATTATTAAAATACACACATGTAAAGCGTGTTTTATACTTTAATAATACAGATCATACATCTTACAAACTACCACTCCCACATGATGAAATTCATGCAAAATAATATCTTAGATATTGTCATATTGTAATAAAATAAGTTATGCATTTTTAATTATTAAAATACACACATGTAAAGCGTGTTTTATACTTTAATAATACAGATCATACATCTTACAAAATACCACTCCCACATGATGAAATTCATGCAAAATAATATCTTAGATATTGTCATATATTATCATGCCTGTCGCACCATGTGCATGCAGTTAAATTTCTGCCGCGAAATATGGTGTGAAATCCGTTTTGATTTCAACCATCATGGATATTTATTTCATTTATTGGCATTTGTTTTTTTATTTTTCGTATTATCGTCATCATCATCGTCTAATTTCACCCCAAATTGCTTTTTCAATTTTACCAATTTAAATTTTAAATTATTATTTTCTTTACGTAAATTTCCTCTTTCTTTTTGCAACAATTTACATAAATCAGATAATTTATCTTTTTGTTTAATGTAAGTCACTTCACGAGCCTTTAAATTTTTGTTTTCAATATCAGATCTTTTCTTTAATTTATTCACTTTCTCTAATTCACTTCTTAAAGCCACAAAACTTTTGTTACTTTCAGATAAAGTTCCATTAAATGATTCAAACTTTTCATTATATAATTTAATCGTATCTTTGTATTGCTGTTCAGATTGATTGTATATTTCAATTTGTTTTTTATACAACTCAACTTTAGTCATTTCTTCTTGCATACTTGCAATTTTTTGTTTATGCTGTGCTTCAGCTAATTGCCGTTTTAAGTCCTCCGTTTTCAATTGGTTTTTAAAATGTTCTTCCCGAAGTTGAAATTCTTCAATGATTTTTTTAAGTTTGTTCCTCAAAGTTTCATTGTCTTTCGCTTCTTTGATTCTCTCTTGCGCTTGGCTTTCAATTTGTGTAGAAATACTGCTAATGGATTTTTCAAATTTTTCAGATTGTTCTTTTCTTTTTTCTTGTTCAATTAATAAACTATTTTTATTTTCCTCCAAAATTTTCTTATTTGTCTCTTGTAAAACCCGGCATAATTTTTCCAACTTTTCTGTACGAGCTGCTAAATTTGTTTTTTCTTGTAAGTATATATCTCGTTCATTTGTAAGAGTATCAATTTTATGTTGTGTCAATGCAAATGCAGTTTCAATTGTACGCGTTTTTTTAATCATTTCTTGATAGCTTTTATTTAATTTTTTCAACTTTTCTGCACCTGTAATAGTAGAAGCATTTGATTCCATGATTTCTTTCAATACTTTTGTTTGTTCCGACGATACATTTGTCTTCACCTTTGACGACGAGGATGATGAAGCATCCTTTGCTAACGTTGCCATGATGATGTTATGTTAGACGATCTTTTTCGTATATGCCTGTTTTTGTTTGTTTTATATATTCTTTCGATATTTTCACCAAAAACTTCTTGTCTAATCTCAGCATTATGCATATTATACAAATCATTCTCCACATCAATATCTTTCTTACTATATACAATTGTCTCTAATGCAGATACGTAATTTTTCATGGCTTCACTACGAGGTACAAAATCTAAAAATGGTTCAATAACCAATGATCTTTTTGTAATAGCTTTAAATGTTCGACCACGTTCATATAATCCTAAACCTTCACCCAATTGCTCCAAATTATATTCATTTAGTAAGAAGACACCATCATCTTGCAATTCTTTTGCCGTACATTTAACTGTTACATCACGACGTAAATCGCGAATAAAATATGGATGTACATTTCGTTTTAAATCTGATCTCGACTTTTCTAATTGCAGCGCAATTACCGCTTTTGCCTCTCTTAATTGTGCATAAACTGGCTCCCATGAAACGGGATGTGGTGGATTATTATTATGTATATCTTCATGTAAACCAGAATACACTACAGGTTTTTTATTTTTCCTTCTGCTTTCACCAATCGACTCAACGGGTTTCAGGTATGTATTGTCTTGTATTTTTTTTTTCCCATCATCATCATCGTCATCTTTTATCGCTATATTTGAATCTATTTTACCTGCTTCTTGCAATAATTCTAACAATGCATCTTCTAAATCATCATGTGGTGTATTATTCGTATTATTCCTTTCACCATTGTTATTATTTTTATATTTATTGCTACTGCTAATTCGTTTCCGTGCTGATGATAACATTATACGGGACGATGACGAAGATGATGATGGTGATGTTGGTCTTTTTTTTTTTTTCGGCGATATTCCACTAAGTCCACTATAATTTCCTTGAATGAAGGTATCAAACTCTGTCATTTCGTAATCTTTGTATCTCAAAAGTGCTTGCAAAGTCATCGTCGTTTCTTTGCAAGTTTTACATGTTTTCATAAATGTTGCACGTAATATTTCAAGATAATTAATAATTTTATTTGCGTATGCATTTTTATGAAATAGTTGATAGTCTAATTTTCTTGCACTATCTTGTAAAGATGTACGAAATTCGTTTACTTTATAAATTATATCTTGATATTCCGGGCTATCTTGCGGTGTTTGTGCTAATTGGTCTAATAAATTTTCATATTCTATTGCCGTATTATTAAATACGCTTAAAAAATCCGCAGTAAATTTTAAATTTTCATTGTCTTCTTCTTGTGGTTGTTTTGGCAATGGTGTACTACTATTACGATTCTTGGAATTATTATTATTTACATGTTTTCTATATCCATATTTATTTGATGAAGATGGTTTTTTGCCACTAAGTGAAGATGGCGTGGATGGCGGCGATCGCCCAGGCGAAGCACGAGAAGATCGAAAAGACGTTGAAGATCTTGAAGAAGGCGAGGTTGTAGTATTGTTATTAAATTTTTCCTTTGTTTGAACTGTATTATTATTATTACTATCTGACGATGTTACATTGTTATTACTAACCATTATAGTTTTTTTCTTGTTTTTTTTCTTCCTCCTTGAAGACAAAAATTTTGATATAGCTCTCATGGCAATTGTTTATGTACTGGTTAAAACTATTTAATTAAAGGCGATGAGAATATGATGTATGTATATATACGAGGATGTATATATGTATATATACGAGGATGTGTGGATTAAAAGGATATAAATTGTTTATGTACTGGTTAAAACTATTTAATTAAAGGCGATGAGAATATGATGTATGTATATATACGAGGATGTATATATGTATATATACGAGGATGTGTGGATTAAAAGGATATATTGTATATAGATATTAATAGATATAATAGACTAGTAGTAGTACATCCTCGTATAATAGTAGTATTAGTATAACAAATGAAAGTAGAAAAAATGGTGTGATTCATTTTAACTTATACTACTTGCTGAGACTATATGGAATAAGCTGCATCAGTATCAAAAAGACTGTAGAATATAAAAAATTCCCTGCCCTGAAGTGTGTGGGTGTCAATAATGTGTCTCGTGTTGGTATATGTTGTTTTTAATATTATAAGGATTATTTATGTGTAATATTGTAGTATAATATCTTATAGTGTTTATAGTGAAATAGTTTCTATTAATGTACTTAAATTATCCTTAGCAGCGAAGGTTTACACTTCAAAGGGTGTCAAATGATTATAGCGAAGTGGTCCCTATTGCTTAGAGTATGGTTTAGTACAACGTCAAATGTCACAATGTTAGACCGTACACACCAGGGGTTATTCTTCGTTTTTTAGGCCGTACACACCAGGGGCTAAATGTCCGTTTTTAGGCCGTACACACCAGGGGTTATT
>LT649461.1:0-24602 GCA_900128395.1 Stramenopiles sp. TOSAG23-2 | reverse complement strand
TCTATTTTATTATAAGGGTACAGTGTACACATCAAAGGGTAGGTAAAGATTAATTCCCTGCCCTGATGTGTAGGGGTTTCAAAGGAAATAAATTAAAGGAAATAATTTATATAATTTAAGTAGTTTAATATTTATATGCAATTTTAATTTTTAAGTACATAAATCTGTAGTAGTTTATTTACTTATTTATCTATTTTATTATAACGATTGAGTAACACATCAAAGGGTAGGTAAAGATTAATTAACTTCATATAGTAATTGGCCAGTATTTGTACTTGTTGGTAATTTGATAGCATATTAGACTAATAAAAGAAGATGTTGTTGTGCTTGTGTTACACTAAATTTTTTTTTTTTTTTTTAAATTTTTTTTTTTTTTTTATAAATTTTTTTTTTTTTTAAGATTTCTAAAATGATTTTGTTTAAATTGTGTCGCTTTTGGAAAACACACTTTTCTTCAAGGGCCTATTACCTAGAAGCTTAACTAAACTGATTATATTCGTAATAATGACTTCTCCTGAAAGTCTTACGGATTTATATTAATATTTGAATTCTCTATCTGTATATTACGTATATTTTATACGCTCTCTATACCACTGTCTATGTTATATATGGTATCACCTGTATATATATATGTGTGAAAACAACCATCTGAATTTATGTTTATCAACACTCTATGCTGTGCTCTTACTAGCACATACAGTGTATTTTAGTAGCTGGTATTCGCCTGTAAGGAAGTAACGCCGTCCGCACGTCCGCACTGCGTCCGACAGTTACAGTAGAACAGTTTAGTCGTCTTACAGTGTTGTGCGACAAAACTGGTCTTGCCTTTTTGGTTTTGTAGTGACACAAGATGGTAATGGTAATGTAAGAAGTATAGAAACGTGGAATTTGTGGTTGTCAATATTCCGACAACTTTTTTTCTAAACTATAGTTCTAATAGTGGAATAATTTGGTAAAAGTTCATCTAAAACTATCAAGTAGTAGATTTATATACAGACTATTATAATAAAGTTTCGAATACAAGAAGTTGATTATACAAACAATCAATATATACATATTGCCAACAGAATGGATACAAGCGCAGAAAGGAAAAAAAGGAAAAGGGAAAATAATAGTAAAGATAGAGTGCGCAAATGTCGAGCAAAAAAGAAAAAGCTGAAAGAGGATCTTCTCATCAAAAATTATAAAAATCGAGAAGCTGTGAGAAAACACCGTTCCGGCATTAAACATGCTGGTACCAGAGGAAAATATAAACCGCGTAAGACACAATATGATAAGTATGGAAGTCCTGTTACACCAGCTGAGAAAAAAATGTATCAAGGTTTATTTACAAGGACGTGGTATGCTGATGGTACTCGAGTCCAAAAGAAAAGATTCTATAAACACATGAAGCGACTGAATGAAACTGATCCTATGGTAATAAAAATGTCAGGTCGTCGATTTGAAGCGGGTGAAAAAATCATGTTAAAAGAAAATCCAAATGAAGTTGGAGTAATATATAGTGAAGTTGGAGTAATAAGATGGATTAATCGTAAAAAGAAAAAAGCGTGGTGTGCATTTCCATCAAATAAGGGTTGTTCTGTGGTACTATCAGATTTAATACATGCTGACACTGTAAACGTAAGACTACTTTTTTCTCCAAAAAAAAAAGATTCCTTACCTCCCAAGCATTTGGCAGTATTTTCTCCAGTCACAAAGACCATAGAGAAGATTCGATATACGGATCAAAATATACTTCATAATCCGCAACTGTTGGGTCTGTCAACAACACCTTGTAAAAGTTTTATTATTTCTAAAAATGGACAACAAAAAATAATATATAGTGACAAAAATCGTACGGAATATGTTGGCGATACCACGAGAGGAAAACCACATGGTAAAGGTACGGAATATATACCGTCACAACAAGAAACGTACGTTGGTGACTTTAAGAATGGAAAAAAACACGGCAATGGCAAGCTTACGTATTATGGCGGTGGAGGTTATGAGGGTCAGTGGAAGAATGATGAATACCATGGAGAAGGAATATATAGTTATTCAGATGGTATGACTATCAATGGAAAATGGAAAGAATCGTGTAAATGCGGTAAATGCATCATAAGTGTACCAAAATGTTGCTCTGAATTCGAGGCAGAGTTTAAATATGGTATACCGAAAGGAGTAGGAAAATCAATTTGCATTAATAACCATTCTTACACGCAATATAAAAATGGTTCACTTACTGTAACTGATAGTGATCGTTATTATAAAAAAAACATTAGTGACTTTATGAAAGGAAAATTTAATTGCAAAGGAGATTTCGTCTATGAAGAATCATGGAAGATTTTCATGAATGGTATGGTGAAACAAAAGTTTGATGATGGCCGTATGTACAGTGGAATGCTTCAATTAGATTGTTTACATGGTATTGGTACCTATAAGTGGCCCAATGATTATAAATTTTCTTCAGTTCTAAAAGACCATGATATAAAATTTGTCGAATTAACAGGTAGATTCGAAACAGGCTGTGTCGTGGAAGGTGAATTAAAACTCAACATTGGCGATTCAACTGCTTCGATTAAATTTGAAAATGTTAAATACGCTGCTTCGATTAAAGTTAAAGGCGTTAAATACGAGTTATGGCAATTAGCAAGGGAAGTTATTGGTTGGTATATTGATTTACCCAAATTAACACGCAGATGTGCAATGTGTCAAGAATTACTTTATACGAAAGCAATAACATACAGTACTGAATCTCAAACAATTAAAACGAAAGAAGAGGTAGACCGTTTTAGAGTCCCCCCCAGGAACAGAAAAGGACATGGCATTGTTAGTATACGGAATACATATCCATATGTGACCCTACCAGTGCAAAGACTTCCGCATCACGGGAGATTTGATCCTGAACAATGGGGAACGATGCAAACAATGGTACTTGATAACAATGGTAAGTTTTCTCACTGGGCTGATGGAAATGAAGTCAATGCAACGTATCAAATAGAAATGCCACCTTGTTGTAAATCATGTTATACAACTGAAGAATATTTAGAAAAAATACACAAATTGAAAGATATTAAACTGGAATATTTAGAAAAACGGCGAAAGGAATTTTATCAAAAATATACGGAGGCAAAGGATTCGCTGGAACGACACGATGTGTCAAAGGATTGGGATGGAATGTCGAAACAAGGCTATGGTAGACAATTCGTTTCTGCAAACGCGTATAATAAAAGTAACTTTTCTTTTACTTTGGTATAAGAATTATTTAATATACTATATTTGTTGGTATTGCTTTCTATTTTCTATCTCCTTCTATTTTATTCTCATATCTCATATTAACTAGACATTGGAGTGGCCAACACATTAGTAGGTACATAGCCTGGAAGCATATTAGTAGGCGCATAGAACCGAAATTACTTAGCGAAACACACTCCTTAAACCATTATTTTCGTTGTGCTGATGTTGGGGCAGGGGTCCTCGCCTTCCACGGCGTTTGTAACTTACTATTATTGCACCTTTCTGCCTTCTAATAAAAAAATACGATATTCTAATTCATCATCATCAATTTTATTTTTTATTTAATTTGAAAAAAGAAAGAAGTGGTGCAAAAGCAGTGTGCACGATAATTGTATTAAACTGTATATTTATATATATATATATATATATATTTTACTGCTGTATATAACATGTTTCATCACATACGTGTAGATTAAAAAATTCATCCAAAGTAGATAACGAAAGGAAAAAGAAAGAGGAAAACCCATAGATACATAATGTCATCATCCTCATCAACAAAGGAAACATCACTATATGATAAAATAAAATTAAAACCAACAATACAAAATACAAATATAAATCATGGTCTTATTAGCAGAGGAAAGTATGGTATCAGGACGGCGGAAGGGACAGCAAGCTATAACCAAAACTTAATTAACATATCAAAGGAAGGTACTATGCAATGGAAAGATTATGAAAAAGAAATCGCGCAACGTGAAGAAATTAGATTAGGTTTACGTAAAGTACGAGAATCATATATTGAACCTTTTTCAAATCCTATATTGTTACAAGGAAAGAATCCACCGACAATGAATCAATTGGTATCATTTGCGGACGAAGCGATGAATAATTTACACCACCAACAACAAGCAGTGAATTTTAATACGATCACATCTAGCCCACCTAATGTAAACAATTGGACAACAACGAATTTAAATAGTATAAATAATACCAATAACAATAGGATGATACCTTTAACTACACCATCAAATAATAATAATAATACTACTAATAATAATATGCATCGAAATACGTCTTTATCGCCAACAGAAACTATTGCCCTTGTTGCTGCTGCTGCTGCTGAAGCAGCTTTACAAGCATCGCCATATAATACACAATTAAAAATTGTAGATAAAGAGGCATACACAACGGTGGCTACAGCTGCTGCAACAGCAGCTGCTTCGGCATATTTAGGTAGAAATAGGCATCAAGCTCTAAGACAACAATTAACATCCTCAACAACAAATACCAATATGATTAATAATAATAATAATAAACTTCAAATCAATACTGCTATTAATAATAGCAACAATAAAAGTATTAGTAGGATTATTGATAATTCACTTGAAAATGCTGAAAATATACTTCCATCGCCGCTGATGACAATGCAAGAAAGTACCGTTAATAATATTAGTGGTAACGGTATGATCAATAATAATAGCAATAATAGCATCATTATGAATAAAAAGCAACAATTTTACACAAACAATAATAGTCTGAATATTTCATTTTCCAAATCTTTAGCCTCTTCACGTTCCTCTGGTATGGATTCTATCCGAAGAAGAAGAAGATTCCAAAGTGGTGGTGGCGGTGCTGGCAATAGTAATTTAAGTAATTCTAACAATCATACTAATCGATTTAAAAATAGTAGAAACAATGAGGATATAATTCCATCGCCAACAAGTAGTGATCATAACAACAATAATAGCAATAGCAATAATGAAAAGTCAATCTATCTTAATAATAATTTTAAATTTAAGTTGTCTCCAACAACAACAACAAATGGTAATCGTAATAATAGAACAACGCCAAATAATCCGACATCAATAATAGGTAGTAGTTATAATAAAAATAATAACAATATGTTAGAAAAAGGAGTAGGCATTGTTGTACGAGACAATGTTTATAACAATGGTGGGAATAATAGTAGTCCAACAAATCACCATTCTACAAGCAAGAAACCGTTTAAGATACAATTAACTCCAGGTAAAATTAAAGAAATATCTCCATCAAATAGCAATGAAAAGCGTCTTGAAATTGGGAGCGATAACGATAATGATGATGATGATGACAATAATCATAATTTATTTTTTCGTAAAACTGGTATTTTAACATATGATCATTCGCCACCAAGAAGTAAAAAGAGGAACAATGATATAAATAATATTCTTAATGATAAAGTAAAAGCGAATACAAAGACACCGTTGAAGCATGGTATTGCTTCAAATGCTCAAGCAAAATCATTGAAAAATCGTTTACAAAATTTAAAAGGTGTTGGTTCAACGCCACGTAGTGGTACACCGCGTAGTACCAAAAATGATCGACCTCGTAGTATATTGAAATCTACCCCTAGTGGCAATATGAATAATATAAATAGTACAGCTTCTCCATTTTTACAATCTGGATCTGGTTTAAGTGGCGAAGATCTGGGAGGTTTAAGTTTCACCCCAAGTAAAAATATGGAAAATGACGATGAAGAATATCATCCAGATGATCTCGCAGTATTAAAAGCTATTGAACAAGCCGATCGATATACACCAATTGCACCAAATAAAAAGATTGGTAAATTAAAAGGTAATTTAGCTGGATATAAATCAACAGATCGTAAACAGAAACAATGGGAAAGACGATATTCACAATTACAGCAAATGTCCTATTCACCAGCTGGCAAAAGTTAGCTATCATTAGGTACGTTCAGAGTAGATGCTAGAGATTGTATATAATAGATGAGTACGAAGTCGTTTGCGAGTATTTATTAATATAAAAATATTTAAAATAATAAAAGTATTATGTGCATATAATATGTGCCTATATTTTTTCGATAATATAGTAGTAGGACAAGAAGTATATTAATTTTTATATTTTTATAAAAATATTATATATGACATATAAACTTTATAAATAAAAAAAATGTGTTGGTATTTTATTTTTCAATGTTATGATACAATACAACATTTTTTTTTATCTTGATCGGGTCCACAATTTGCTACTAGCGTATCTACTACAGATTCATCGCTAGGCTCGCTATCCCCCTCCGCCGTTTTAACTATTAACTTTATTTGAAATGTACAGGTCGGTGATAAACCATCAATTTCTGAACTATTGATATCACTATTAAATTCATGTCGTTTTGCTTCATTCCATTCTTCTGGTACTTCTTTTACTAATACAATATACCCAGTCGCACCATCCACTTTTTCCCATGCAACATTGACGGATGTTTCTGTTGGATCAGTTAATCTTGGTGCTTTCGGTTTCGGTATTGCCATGCTTAACAATTGATGATTTCTTTGTTATATACTTATATACTATCTTCTTGAACCAATATGATAAATATATTATAATCTTTCATTGATTGAATTGTTGTGCAATTCTCATCTCTCCTCATCATCACACACAGTCATGCACTCCTGGCTAGCCGGGCTAGCTGGGCTAGCTAACCTTAAAAAAAAAAAACCCTCTTCTTTTATTAAAAATATACATACCAGGTACAGCATGTATTATAATAGACCACATGTATGATTACTCCTTGAAGAAATTACCCGCGTATGTTGTTGCCAATAAATATAAGAAGCTAATATACGTATGTACATATATATATATATATATATATATATATATATGTACTATTGTACAATTGAAAATATAAACCACATTATCATGGCTTCATTATCGTCCACAGCAAAATCAATATCCGAATTAAGAACACCGTGTTTAATTGGGTATTTAAATAAAATTAAAAACAATGCATATCAAATGTTAAAACAGGCAGACAAATTCAATGTAAAGCTGACACCTCATGTAAAAACACACAAAACGATCCAAGGCGCAATGATACAAACAGGAGGTCGTAGAAATGGTATTGTCTGTTCAACATTGGCAGAAGTGAATTTCTTTTGCAATGGTGGATTCGATGATATTTTATATGCTGTTCCAATTACCCCTGATAAATTTATGGATGCAATGAAGCTAAATAACAAAATGGATAAATTTTCGATTTTGGTAGATTCAATGGAAATGATAAGTGCCTTAATTAATTTTTCCCATCCAAATCATATTAAACCATGGCATGTTTGGGTCATGGTAGATTGTGGATACCACAGAGATGGAATAGATCCAAAAGATCCAGACAGTTTGGAACTAATAGCTGCATTATACAATGCCGGCAAAGACAAAATGATTTTTGGAGGAATCTATACGCACGTAAGTATAATTTCTTAACCCTTAAAAAGATATCCCCTCTAACACACTTCACTACGCTCCATCCAAAGGGTGGACACTCTTATGGAGGGAAATCAAAGAATGAAATAAAAGCAATTGCTGAAATCGAAAGGGATGCTGTTGTCAATTTTGCAAATAAAATACGATCTCATTTTGGTATTGGTATTGGCATGTCTGATGTAATGATAACCGTTGGAAGCACTCCAACTTGCAGTATAATGCCATCGCATCTAAATGAGATAGATGCAATACATCCTGGAAATTTTATATACTACGATTGCATGCAAGCAGATTTAGGATCATGTACATTGGATGATATTGCTGTCCGTGTACTGACTAGAGTAATTGGGAAATACCCGAAACAAAATATGTTGCTAATAGATTGTGGATGGACAGGTTGCAGCGCACAAGGGGAAAGCAATCATTATGGGCGTATTGCAGGTACTGAAAAACACAAATTATGTATAAAAGTTTTAAAGCAAGAAGCTGGCGAAGTAGAAACAAGTGATGGATCACCAATTAATTTTGATAATTTTCCAATCGGTATGATACTGGAAATACTACCTCATCACAGTTGTGCATCTACACATCAGCACAGAAAAATTCATATTATTGAGACGGATGATAATGATCGTAAAATTGAAGAACAAGCAGTTATGGATAGTTGGGAAATTTGTGATGGATGGTAAAATGGTAAAATCGTCTATGCATATATATTTTTTATTTTTTAAATAAAATATTAAAGTTTGATGGACAAATGGACATCATTTAGGAAGGGGGATATTATATTTTTATATAATAAACACTGTACAGGTATATGATATTTACATATTATTATGATACGTGTTTTACTAGATATTTTTAATATATATTCCGTATATTATATATATTATATATGGTTAAAATCTAAGAGTTATATATAATAATTTTACATAAACTTCGTATAAATTATATGCGTAATATTTATATTAAATATTTAATATTTAAAAACACTTCGTAAATTTTTACCAAAATATTCTATTTACCACCCCGAAGTTTTCGATTTTGCAAATGTATTTTCTTCATTCGTTCAAATCTTTTTTCTGCCTTTTTCAATGCCTTTTTTATCTCATGATATCGTTTATTTGAATCTTTTTGCAATTCTAAATATATCGATTCAATTGGATGATGGTTACGATTATGTCGACGACTAGGTTTAAACCCATTTTGGTTTGATCTTAATTGATCATTATTACTGCGTTGATACCGATTGTAGTCATCGCTATCTCGTATTTCTGCAACAATATTTTTATTATCAAAATCGTCACGTATTTCTGTGATTACACCAGATATTTGTTGATTTTTTTCCATTCGTTTAAAGCGCATTATATTCATATTCGTATTATTATTGTTATTCTTATTATTAATTGAAGCATTTTTCATATGAGATACATTGCTAATGGTATTTGACCTGTTGCTCATAAGACTCTTTGAGAAATTTTTCCATAGCGAACCATTATTTGCCCATAAATGAGGCTGATCCTTCATACTTCCCTTTGCCCATTCTTTCAATATATTAAAAGTGTCATTTTTTACAATGCTGTTAAACATTTTTCGCTTTTTGTTCAATTTTAATAATATTTCAGTCGTATTTTTCTTTGAGGTAATATTTGTATCAGTATTGCTATCGTTCTTCCATCCACCACTAATTGCAGTATTCCTGTATCTACCACCCCATTCATCCTTCTTATTGACATATTTACCATCATAACGCCCCACAGTTTCCGTAATGAAAGATGCGTTGGTATCTACTACAAGTTGATAAAAACAATCCCAACATTCTTAATCAAAAAAATATTTTAATCTTCTTTTTCTCTCTACAATAATAAAAATATTACTACTAATGTATATGTTTTTTATATTTTATATCATATTTTTGTTTTCCATCGAATGTGTCCATCATTTATTTTATCTAATAATTATATGTTAATGTGTATATTTACAGTTGTTCCCTTTTTTTATAAGTTTGTTTATTTATTTTGTTCTTTTTTTTTTTTGCACTTTTTCTTCGAGGAGAGTTTTTCCTCCTCACTATCATTAAGGAATTTAGTAGGGGAATAGCATCAGCCCTCCAGTTCACAGTTCACAAAAGATGTTTTTTGTGCACACTTATAGGCATATTAATCAGTAGTGTACAGTAAAGTAAAAGTAATCACAGCAGCACAGCAGCAGGAAGAATATTGTATTCATAAGTTAAAATGAAACTCCGCCTAAAAATACAGAAAAACACATGTATGTAAGATGATATACCAGATGAAGCGTTAAGCATAAGAGTTCGAAAAGTAAGTTGCTGCGGAAAAATTCTAACATTGTTAATAGTACCAATTATTGACATGTTTATGTTTATTGTAGAACCTTTGCGTATTATAAAAAAACGTTGGGATACATTCCGTGGTAAAAACATAAATGAACATGATCAAAATGATGAAAAACAATATTGGATACAACTGAAAATACTTGCAACTACTGTTGCAGCAATCGCGAAATCAATTAAAGTAAACACGCATATATCAACATTGAGTCTACAATGGGATCGAATTGTTGAAGAGGGAGGTCAAAAAACAAAACAAAATTTATTTTTGCAACTGTGTGACACGAAACACCCATCAATACAGCGCGAATATGAAACACTTATTGATATTGCAGCTATGCGCAACTATCACAAAGTTGTATTTGAGATTCTTAAACAAAATACAAAATTGATTAAAGTGTTAAATTTTTCTGGGGTTAAATTCAAAGACATATCAGACGAAACGGTCAAAAAAATTCAGCTTGGTTTAAAAGACAATTCAAACGTTGAAGATTTACAATTAAATTGGGCAAATATTTCAGAATTAGGTAAAAAACAACAGCATTTATTTGGATTAATTAAAACAAAACATAAATGCTTAGATCGTCAATATTGGAAAATTTTAAATGAAACTGGGAAAAAAGGGTATGAGCAAGTGGTCAATTTAATTCTATTTCAAATAAGAAAACGAGGCTTGAGTGTAGGAAAAGAAACCTTCATGTATACAAATATTGGAAGACTTGTCTCTATGTTATTGCTGGAAAAAATGGAATTTGATAAATTTCCCACAAATGTTAGACAAGTGGGAAACGTTGGAGTATTATGTCTCCAGTTTCACCCCAAAAACAGCATTAAAAATTATGAAATTAATTGAAAATAGAAAACAGCCGGAAAAAATAAAGATTGAACGGACCCCTCCTGGTTTTCCTTCATGGTCACATTATTGGGACAAAGGCAATGTTGAAATTGTATTAAAGGAAGAGGTAGAAACTGAAGAAACAAACGATAAAGGGGAAGAGGCACTCGTGGAAAAAGAAAAAGAGCAAATTTTGGATGATTTCTGGCAGTGTAAAATTGATGAGAAAAGAGACGGAAATGGGGTGGTTGAAGAACGTAAATTAGATGAGATCACTAAAAGCAATAAAAAGCATCTTGAAAATGCGAAATGGAAATTAAGGGCAACAAAGAGTGTTGTGCGTGGTGGTGGAGATGATAAAAAGTGCGTGATATCGTAAAACAAAAAAAGTAAAAATATGTATATATTGTCCTTTGTCCACCACCATCAGATCTCGAAATTTTCACCGGGGTTGGTGATTTAGTATGGCAATAGCATGTGTTATAACTTAATGCTGTGTATATGCTATTACGATTAATAATTTGAATTTCTTCTTTCTTCTTTGCTCTTCTTAAATTAAAATGAATTGAAATAAAACATTCAATATATATTTATAGATATAGACAGTCGTCTCGTCTACATACAATAGATTGATATACACAACATATCAGATATAACAATATATATAAATATATACCATTCATTATCCCATATCATATATATATACATACCCTATATATCACATACGTTCATATATATATATATATATATATATATAAAATATGAGTTATCGACCAACTTCAGCACAGTTACAAGAGTTAGCAAATAAAACAAATGAATTATTAGATCCAGAAGAAACACAAGAATCTGAACTATTAGATCGTAATTTAACGCAAATAGAAATTGCAGCGAAGCAATTTGTGGATAATAATGTCGGCCCTATTTCGGATACGAAAGCGTTACGTTTACTATCACAGCGTTCCATTGATACCGAAGGGCATCGTAAAGCAATTCAGTTATTGGACTTACAAGCGAATCCTGTTCCTTTAAATACATATGTGGAAGATACTGATATTGATAGTCATTTAAAATTATATCATGATGAAATTATATTGCATGCATTGCATGATTGCATGGAAACCACGGCAGTTGAATTTGAGCGGCGTGTTAGTCATCAATTAGAAAACGATTGGAGACGTGCACAACAAGAAATTTTATCCTCTGTTGGACAACGAGGTGGACAAGATATGATGTTAGCTAACAGTGGTTATCAACAACAACATCATAATCATACTACTAATAATAGTCTACAGGATTTAAGTTTTTCAAGGATACACCAATTGGAAAATAGTAATCCTAATTCTCCGCAAAGATTTGTCAACACCAGTGGCACTCCTGGCTCTATCATGCGACAGCAGCAGCAACAACAAGGGCAAGGCACTTTATATTTTGGTGGGCATGTACGTTTAAGTAATTTACAAGTAAATTATCATCAATGTATTAAAGATTTAAATGAAAAAAGACGTCCTGGACGTGCTGTTCTTTGTCCATTGCTAACTCATTTTAAAGGTGCATCTGCGTTCGAAAATGACTTGGACGGCGCGCAACGCGAGATTAGCTGGGATCTACTACGTACGATGATCGGAGAAGATCAACACCAAGTAGATCAACACCAGTACAATGGCCCTGCCCAATCTCAATACAGACAACAACGTTTATCACGCGATCCATCACAACAAAAGGCATATCAAATGAATTTTGTAAATGGTGGGATTCAATATTTACAAAACCAATGGAAACGTACGATGGAAGAGTGTACTGGCGCTGGGGGATCTTCATACAACACTAATCATTCAGAATCGATTGGTTTAGTTAGAAAATACTTACAGGGTACTGATTATGAAGGTGAAGATAGAAATCCATGGGCTGTTGCATATCATTGCTTACGTTGTGGTGCATACGATGATGCAATTAATGTATTTAAACAAGTTATTAGTAGATCAAATAATTATGATTGGAGTGGCACAAATATTGCAAATGAACCAGAACATATAGTTAGTGGCTTGGAAGCATGGAGAAGCTGTTTTGCGGGCAGCAACAATAATATGCAAACATCCACAGATTGGAAAGCTTACGTAAAAACAACGTTTAAAAATAAGAATACATCCCCCAATGCAAGCTATAAAAGTGCAGTTTTAACGTTGTTAGCTCAAATGGTCGGTGAAGGGAGAGCAGGTGAAGGATCGCAGCATATTGTGCATCAATTAGAAGGTCTTGCAGTTTCCGAGAATATTGAAGATTTCATGTGGCATCAATTATCGATAGTGGTCACCTCTGGTAAAATGAAAGGAAATTTTAGTAGGAACGATAGCTTTGATAATTTCACCATGGAAAATTTATCTGATGTGATTATGAAAGTATATGGACCAGATTATTTCACAAGTGATAATAATCGTCCCTTTCACTACTTTACATTGTTGTTATACTGCTTGCAATTTGAAAGAGCATTGACGTATTTAGCTGTAAATGCTGGCCGACCTGACGATGCCGTACATTTTGCAATTGCGCTAGACCACTATGGTGTTTTAAAACGTAGTGGGGAGCAAGGAATACAAAATCAACCAAGGCGCAGGGGCGGCTTTGGCAACGACTCTTCCATTGGCAACAGCATCAACAGCCAAACACCCCGTAATAAACGAATTAATCCTGGTGTTTGTATCGATGATGAAGGTAATTTTGCCCTCGGTCAAATGGTAAATGATTACATTGAACGTATCGCTGGTGCTGATATCACTGTTGCAACAGATTATCTATGCGTATTGCGCAAATCGGGCGATAGTAGTGGAAATGCAGGTCAAATAGAACGCAATATGTTTTTAACTAAATTATTTTTCAACGCGCATGAGAAACAACTCGACCAATTGCTTGGTGCAAAAGATCAAAGTAGTACAGGATATTTAAGTAAAGTTATACAAGACGATGCAGAAGTGCAGGAAATTATACGCCTTGCAGCGCGCAACGCGGAGAAAAAAAATAATTTGGAAAGGGCAATTGATTTGTATTGGAGAGCAAGATTATTTGATCGTGTATTGCATTTAGTAAATTTACAGCTAAGCCAAGCTATCGTTCCATCTGATGGAGGCTTCGATAATAATCGTCAACCGAACACTTTGAAACGCGCACGTGATCTTGCAGGTATGATTAGGAATGGTAAGGCACGTAATGTATCCGATAAAGAACGCGATACACTTTATATATTGCTGCAATTGGATCAATTTTTTGTATTGGTGCATGAGCAAAAAGATTATGCAAAAGCATTAGAATTAATCCAACAAAAAAAGGTTGATTTATTACCTACGAATGATAGTGAATATGAACGACAAGCTAAACGTGCAAGATTTAATGAGCTTGGGGAGCCAATTGTAAAAAATTTCCATAAAGTTTTGGAAGATTATATGTTGTGCTTGCTTCAGTTGCAAAAGAAAGCTGTGGCAAATGGCAATATGATCATCGGCGGACGCAACGATTACAATAGGAATAATAATAATTTTCAAAATCCAGAATCATATAATGAAGAAATTAAAAATATAGGCGCAAAAGCGGAAGCAATTATGTCATTTACTGCATGGTTGAAGCATAAATTACCACCGCAAACATATAATAAATTAGCAGAATATGAAAGTGAAATAACAAAGGGTGGATTAGGATTAGGTGCTAGTACTAGACGATGATAAAACAGATATATACAGTATATATGATGTAGCATGCCGGCGTGTGTGTGTGTGTGTGTTTGTGGCTTTATATTCATAAAAACAAAAAATTTATATATACTATGGAAATCTTAAACTATGTATTTTAACAAGTACAAATTACTATATTTTTACCCCCGCCTCGTGCGTGCATCAAATAAGATGTAATATATAATAATAATAAGCTCTAATTCAATATTACTATACAATTTGCATCAAACGAACCTTCCTAAAATACAAATGTTAATGTATTATATATATATAGCAGATAATGTACAACTCAACAAATGCATATTGTTTCGTATTTATTTAAATAATATTTATAACGATGATTACTTTAAATCAAACACCACGATACCATACCATGAAGGTTTTCATAGTAGCCTTTCTTCTTGTTTTTTTAATAAGTATTCCACATTTGAAAGCACTTTCTTTGGTGGATGAAGTTATTCGAAAAAGAGGAACTACTAGGAGTAATCCAGCATCTCCGATTGATTTAAGGGTTACACCTGGGCTTGGATCAAAAGGATACGGTTCTGCAAGAATTTCAGTTATAACAAATGCTACGAATCCATTAATAAATGAAGATGCGGATTTTTTTACATACAATAAACCATTTCAATATCGTTGGAAAGATAAATTCTTGCATTCAAAATATGAAAATATTATTAGCTCAAATAATAAAAATTCAAAAAAAACTGTCACTATTAATGGGACCAACGTGACAATAAACTACCCAATTGAAAATACTGGTGTACGTGGTATAATAATTGCTGATCCGTGTTTTCATGGTGCATTCATGGGATGTACATTTGGTGGTAAATTCCAAACGTTTGAACGCAGTACAGCATTATTAAATGCAGGAGCAAAAGATATAGATTATTGGATGATTCTAGGTGATAATTTTTATGATAGATATGGTAATTTATCAACGACATGGTACGATCAAATAAATTTGGAATTAAAATCCAAATTATTTGCAACAGTGGCAGGAAATCATGATTATTGGTCTGTTGGTACACCAATTTTAGCATCAGAGAGTGACCAATTTGGAAATGGCCATATGCAATTTTATGGAATGGATTCTATTGCATCGAAAAACAATAATGTCCAGTTTTTAAATTTTTCTGTAAATCCAGATAAACAATCCTCCGGACATCGCATGGCATCTATTGAAAATTTTTTCAGTTATTTTAAAATTGGCAATGCGGGCTTCTTATTATATAGTGGAGGATATACATACCAAGATACAAAAAAGTATTTCCAAGAAGGCTGTGAATATTTCAAACAATCAAAACCAGCTGTTGCGTTTATTGTTGGTGTAAGTATTGCTTTTCCATATATATATATATACACACACGGTGTAATATGAATAAACATGAACTAACAAAATATTATTATATAAAATGATTTATTTCTTTCAGCATTGGAACAATGCCGGTCTTGGATGTAGTAATCAAATGGATGTTCCTGATGTGTATAATGAAATTAAAGGCATGGATGGATGCCAACAATTAGATGAAATAAATTCATTAAAATATGTAATGGGGCATACACATTGCAATAAAGTTACGGAAAAAGATAAAGGTTTTATGGTTGCTGGACAAGGGATGGAAGGCTGTGGTAATTTTGGTATCCCATTTGTCGATACAAGAGAGAATCGTGTTGAAATAATTTATTATAATGTTCAAGATTTAACAGGTATTGATAAATATGATGATATATTAAATTGTTTTCAATCAAAAGGGATATCAAATTGTAAAGATCTAGGAACAGTATGGTTAAATCATACGTTGCAACAATGATTTGATTGATAATTTCATTCCTACAACAGAAAATTGATATTTGGATTTTGGTGTCTGCATAGTGATGTGAGATGTTCTTCTTCATAAATAAATGTGTGTGTGTAATTCTATAATATAATAATACTAATAATACCAATATTTATTATACAATAATAATAATACACAAAATAATAATAATATCTTTATCTTCTTTACACATTTATAAAAAGACATTAAAAAAATACACACTTACAGAGATTTACCTAATTTTTCTTCGCCATCTATAGCATAGAGGGAGATCTAAAGTCCATATCTAGATCTATATAATAATATGACAGAATGGAGTTGGCAACAGCAAGTAAAATCGGATAAAATAGCAGTTCGGTACAGTCACTCTACATCAGTTAATAAATGTAAAATAAATAATAATAATAATAATAATGCACAATGCTTATTGATTTTTGGTGGATATAATTATAATAAAGGTAAACCAACTTGGTTGAAAGATTCATGGTTAATTAATTTAGAAACTATGGAGGTCAATGAAATTAAAAGCAAAGAGACACCTTCTGCAAGATACAGCGCATCGTTGATTACAACGAAAAATTCTGTCTCTATTTTATTTGGCGGTAATGATGGTGGTTTAAGATATCAATCAAATCAAGAAATGAAAAATAAAGGTATTGGAGGCAGCTATATTTTTGGTTCATATATGAACGATTTATGGTTTTTGGAAAATTTTGAATGGATTCAAAAGAAAAATGCAAATCATAATTTTGTACCGGCACCACGTTCTGGCCATACAGCTTCGTATATTGTAGAAGGCAATTCAATGCTTATTTTTGGAGGATTGATAGCACCGTTTGGAATAAACAATAAAACCTTTGTAAATAATGACCTTTATAAATATGATATAGATGGAAATTTTTGGACAAAAATAATTGTTAGAGGAGGACAAAATGATCTTGTTAACAATAATAATGATATAAATACACATATGATGCCACAACCACGTTATGGACATTCATCTGTTATATCAAAACATAATATGTATATATTTGGTGGGACATATAAATTAAATACTCTAAAGTGTAAATTAAGATTCTCATGTTCCCAATCATTGAATGATTTATGGTTGTATGATATAAATATGAAAAATTGGAAACAAATAAAATCATCATTTGTTTCACCAGGTAGATTAAGCCATTCAAGTTTAGTTTTACACAATAGTAATAAGAAATTAGGCTTAATTTTATATGGTGGGGCCAACTGTAAACCTGCATGTAAATGTTTTGGCGATGTGTGGAGATATGATATAATTAAAAATAGTTGGAATAAAATTACAGTCATAAAAAAGAAAAAAAAAGAGATCCCAATACATAGATATAGACATACGATGAGTTATATTTCTACATTGAATACATATGTATTATTTGGCGGTGAAAGTTATGGGCCATCATTATATTTTAATGACATATGGACATTAACAGAAATAGATTCTAAAACAGGGATGAAAGTTGTAAATAAAAATGATCTTCATGTTCATATTGATAAGTCAATACAATATTTTCAAGTCATTGCATTTGTATTTGGAATATTAGTAATTATATCAGCTTTTCGCAAAGGTAGTTATTTGAGATTGCGGTTTTGTAATAATAGTCGAAAAAGAAGAATGCCACAACGATTCTTTGATTGAAAGAAATGTTATAGAGAGAGAGACGATGTTCGTATTGTGGAGATAGATTAAAATAGAAGCGCCGAGAGGTGTAATTTTATAAAATGATTTAATTTTGATTGTACCGAACTTTGTAGAATATTATATTAAGAGCAAAATAAAAAATAGAATTTAATATTTTTAAAACTTTAAATACATTGGACTTCGTCTGTTTCATGTGAAATACACATTTTTTACGAAGCATTCAGTGCAGTATATAATTTTTTGTTTTATTAAATTACACCCTCTTCTCCATGTGCCCGGCATACTGACATTCAATCCATGCCTTTAAATTCATTGATAATACCTCTCACATCAGAAAGTGGTGGAGGAGAAGACGGTTTATTACTCCTCAAGGCAGATGGAGTTTGTTGCTGCACAGGTGGTGTATCTGTTTTTTGAGGTGGTGGGGCATTTTCCATAGGTGGTTTTTGTGGCACAGCTTGTGATGGTGTTGGTGGTGCAGCCGCCATAGGTTGCTGCGGCTGTTGTTGCACAGCTTGGGATTGTGTTGGTGCAGCCATCGGTGGTGGTTTTTGTGGTTTTTGCGGTTGTTGCTGCGGTGGTGGTTGTTGTTGTGGTGGTTGTTGTTGTTGTGGTTGTTGTTGTTGTTGTGGTTGTTGTACTGGTGGCTTTTCATCTAATTGCGGCAATTGCACTGGCGTTGCAGGTGCTTCGTCTTTTTTAATATTACTCATCATAAATTTCCATGCCGGATCTTCTTTAGGTTTTTTGTTTCCTTTTCCTTTATTATTACTACCACTACCATCATCATCTTTTGATGTATCATCACTGGCATGTGCTTTTGGTAACTTCCCATGTTCCTCTACTAATTCCTCTTTTAATGCGTTCATTGCGCCAACTGGTTTTTCATTTTTCAATTTAGGAATACTTGCAGTGACATTTTTCTTTTTTTCACCAGTTCCAACATCCATTACATTTGTAATATTGACTGAAGGTGTGTTTCCATAATGGTGTACTTGATCAGATGAAGACAACGTATTATTAACACCTTTCTTTGTTGTTGGTGTTGGCAATTGTTGTTTAGGATAAACATCTCTATGTGCTAAAGGTGCTTCTGCATGATCTGAAAATAAACTTTCAATCGACCCACCTTTTGGTTGTTCCATTTCATTTTGATTTTTTGGAAAGAACATCCCATCAGGTTTTGGTGCAACAGGATTCGCTTGAGGTGTGTATGAGTTGCTTTGACCACCGCCATTCCGTAACGAAAACGACGATACTGCAATAATACTATCAATAAAACATATTATCACAACAACGTTTATAAATTTATTAGATATGCCATTAGTAGTATACATTTTTTTTAATTATTATTATAATATAATGTTTATATTTTCTATAGACGACTGTACATGTATACCTATATATATATTTATATATTGACATGTATTTTGCAACATGTGTGTGTGTGTGTGTACATCACTATAAATATATAAAAAACAATTATATTTCATCATTATTGGGAGAAGACAGTCTTGTGTGGGGGGGGAATGCAGAATTGGGATGAATTATTTATTCTAGGAGGCCTATATTGGAAACAAATTCATGTAATATTATTTACCCCCTATTTCATATTACATACAACTATATATTGTATTGTCCTTAAAATAAACTGAAACCAGTTCGGGGGAAAAATACAATATATCATATAATTAATAATCATATTATATTTATAACAGGTTCAAGAAGAGCTAGAGGCCGCACGAGAAGGATATAGTTTTTTATAATGCCTTGTATATATATTAAATATTTTGAAATATTTTATAATTAAAGAATAATACACACACACACACACACACACACACACACACTCTAATATACCATGATAAAGATTTACATTTGATGCAAACTTAAACGTCGTTTGCTATTTGGGGATTGGATTGGAATTGGATTTTTCAATTGTTGCATTGCTTTGTTCCCATCCCCAAGTTGTTCTTCGGGAGGAATCGGCCACAAACCTTCAGCTGAACCAATTTCAAACGGTAGTTTCCGCACAATATGGAATGCCATATCCTCATATTCTGAATCATCATCTTCATAATAACTATTATTATCATCATCTATATGTGCCATATGTACATTTTTTACTGCATCCATGGCAGCACGTTCAATTTCTTCTATTGTCATCGCAAGCTCTTTTTTATGTCGATCTTTTATCTTTTTCAATTCTATTTGTTTTTCTCTTTCAAAAGTTTTAGAAGATTCATTATGTAAACGCACCATATTTTTAATGATTTTTTTTTTCTTTTCTAAAATTAATTTCAATTTTTCCATTTCCTTTTGTAATTCTTCATATCTCTTTTTATTCACCGTTGATGCTTCTATTTTCTTTGTTGTTTCATTTATAATTTTAAATTGTTCCTTTTTTAATTTTATTGTTAAATTATCATTTAATTTTTCTATTTCTTTTTTATGTTTTGCAATTATCTGATTGATGTGCAAATCCTTATGTTTTAATGTGTCCCAATAATATTTTAACGTCTCGATTTTTTGATAGGAAAATAATTACAATTCAGAATACCAGAATTAGAAAGAAGTATTCCACCGACCAAAAGTTTGGTTAAAAAGTTAAAAATGAAGAAACAGAAGTTTTTAATACAATAAGATAAATGTGCAAAAGGAAGTAAAAATAGGAGAGATATAAAAACTTTTTTTAATTACCGCGTAATATATTAATCAAAAATGATGACATCAACGCTCTATTGTTATTTGGTATCACTTATTATTATTGTTATACCCCAATCATATGCATTTATAACTGGGCCATCATGGCCAAATGAATTTGTTGTAGAATTTAACTACACACAATTAAACGGAGTACCTATGAGTATTGGTACAATTAATTATGATTGGTCACTAAAAGCTGAACGTATTGATCATACAAGATGTTTTTGCCCAAAAGTAGGCCATGATCATGAATGTACTGCCTTTTTTATTAAAGATTCTTTCATCATGTATTCAAAATCGCAAAATATTTGTTGTAAAATGCAACCATTTGGTCCAACAGCACCAACTGTGTATGAATCCTGGAAATATAATTCTACGTTAGTGTTAGATGATATGGCAACTGGTTATACATCAATAAAAACTCAACAATGGTTATCGCCACAATCTATCATGCCAAATGGCTTTATTTATTATACAACTGATGATGAAAAACAAGAAGGTATTAGATTGCATGATGGCCGTGATGGTAGTGAATATACATTTGGAAAATTTATATTAAAAAAACCAGATCCATCAATTTTTGATGTGAATGAAACCAAATGTTTTGAACCTTGTGATTTTGAGATGTAAGATAATTAAAATATTATTTGAATATAAAATGTACGAGGCGTACTTCCAGCAGAGAAGAGGTTTTGGTACTCTTTTTAAATCTACGAGTCGCGTGCCTCGCATTTTTTTTCATTTTTTAAATTTTACGTCTTTCGTATATATATATATTTTAAACAAAGATATTTTTTAACGGTACCCACACACACACACATTATATATGATGCACACTTTTTTATTCCACATAATTCATCGTATTATGATCATTAAATCGTAACACTTCGTTCCAATCTTTCTTTTGTCTACGCATAATAAAATTAATTAAAAATTTCGTCCATGGCATATCAAACCAATATGGATCATACCATGGAATATTTTCATCACGTTCCGTCCAGCTATCAATAGCATTGTCTGCACTTTTATTTCTTTTAATTTCAACGGATTTCAACGACAATTTTGTTACTAATGCTACACATTCTTTTCGCATACTTCTCATTTTTTCCATCGTTGTATCATATAAAAATAATAATTTATATAATGAATAAAAATCTCTTGCAGCTGCAATACCATCTTCATAAAAACGTATGGTAAACCATAAAACAATTGGTAAAAGCAATGCTTTCCAATTAACAAAAATAGCAGATAAAACAAACAATGCTATTGTTGATAAAAATCCATATAACATTTTCATCTCTGCTACTGAATCATTCCATCTTGGACCTTTTGCCAATAAATTTCTTTCCGCACGACGTATTAAGAACCATGATGGTGTCCATACTACTAAACCAGGCAATGCACATATAAATAATACAAATGCTAACATACCTGTTTGTATCATACGTAAAAAGATAACCCATCGTGGCATTCGACCTTGAAATTCAATTTTACGAACACGATCATCTTTAATTTTCTTTGAATTTAAAAATGTTTGATATTCAATTAATTTTTCTCGCAAATATTTCACATCTGGAGCTATCTTATCATATTCTATGATGGCATTTCCAGCATCATCTACACCATTTGATGGTGGTTTTAAAAATTCCACCCAGCTACGTAAATGCAATACATAATCACCTAAACTTATTTTCGTCCCTAAAGGTCGATGTATACGTGCAGCTGTCAATGCTACTTGTGTTGTTTCCCAATCTGGGCAATTAATGGTACTTGCTTTCATGCTAGCACCTAATAATCTTGTCAATTCTTTCACTGCATCTTCATGTGTAGGAAAACGCTTTGGATTATTAATCCATGTTTTATCAACAATGATAGGATCACTATATATTAAAACAACATCACTTCTAAATTTTTCACGATGTGTAAAAGTAATACAAGTTGGTAATAGTTTAATTTGATAATTTTCATCCTTTTCCATATGCAACTCAACTGCTGCTAATGCCATGCGCGCAGGACCAGTTTTCAATGGCTCAGCCATAAATGGCAAAAACCTCGATACACCTTCCGGTGCTATTCCTATCATTTCTCCACGTCCAAGTGCATCGTATACATTTTTGAACATAATAGCATTTAACTCTTTGGTATTTTTACCTTTATGGTCTCGTCGACGATATACAGGAACTGCACCACTATTTGCAATGAAGGTTCCCATGATTGGAATTTTCCACAATGTATCTTTGGCACAGAAACGTACCATGCGAGGTGTTGCACGTATAATTAATTTCGGATCTGCTAAACCATTACCATGATTGAAACATAGTATACATGCTTCCCCTGGTTTTGGTATGTTTTCCTCGCCACGCAGCTCAATAGTAGCATAAAATGCACCAGATGTCATTTTAAATAATGTTTTAATTAGCTTGTATGTCCATGTCATCGGCATGTTTATTGTTTTTGGATATTATTAATGGGTGTATGAATGATTATATATCTATATATAATAATAATAATAATAATAATACTAATACGAATAATCTCTTGTATTAACACTATTGATTTCAATCTAAACACTTCTTCTTTTTCTCTCTCTCTCAACTCTTCCGTTATTAAATATATAGAGTTTGTAATTTTAAAATTTGAATTTGTGTTGTTGTTGAGAGAATCACATTCATCATTCGTCGATGATGCACCTTAAACATGATCATCCATAGTAATTTAAGGGAGTTTAATATAAAAAAAGAAGTTGTGGGTGATGGAATATTTTATATTTATTTATAATTATATTACAATTTATTATTCAAATGTTTTATATAAATCAATTCAATCGTGGTACCATCTAAATCTGTTGTAATAAATGAATCACATGTACCAATACTCGGTAATACAATTTGTTGTACAACATTTTTTCCAGATGATGAATGTTTCATCATTAAATCAACTTGATCTCTAAATATTTGAAACGTCTCACATTCAATTGTTATACCAATCATGCCTAATGTATTTGGATCATTTTTAGGTGCAATACCACTTGTTTGTGGATTTCTCCATTCAATTAAATCAATATTAAATGAAGGATTGCCATCTAATTTTATTAATGCAACATTTCTTGCAAGACCAGGATCTGGAATTTGTAATGTTTTGTAAAATGAATTTTCAACTGCACCTAAATAAGCATTTATTTGAAATCCTAATATTTCATTATAAAATTTCCAACTACGTTTATAATTCGTCACATTAATATTTACATGTACAAAAAATGGATATTTTCTCACACCAGGAAGTTCTACTAATTCTACCATGACATTATCTGGATCTCGTAATGCAACAATAGTTGTTGCGGTGCGAGATCCTGGTGGTGTATCTGTTATCGGCTTGGTAATGAAAGTATTAATACCAAGGTTACGTAGCCTTTTTTGTTCATCTTTAATATTTAAAACCCATAGTGCCATGCGCGCAATTCCTGGTACATAACCTTCTTGAATTCCAGGAATTTTTTTAGTATTAGTACCATCATCATTGCTGATTAAATATTCTATTAATAATAAAGCTGGATTTTGTTCACCTTTAAATGTTGATTTTTTTTGTAATAATATTTTTTTCGTTGCTTTCTCTTCAAGTATATTTCCATTTATTTGAAAACCTAAATTACTATAAAATTGGATAGATGTGTATAAATTTGAACAATTTATATTTATATGTGATACTTTCTTCATGTGTTTTTCTTTTACGATTATCTATGTACACGTAATCTATTCTATTATGTAATGATAGAGATTTATTTATATTAATCGATGGAAAGGATCGGATCAATGTATTCATATATTTCAATATACGGTATGTTGATTTGATTCTGTGATTGTATATATATAAATTATGATATTTGGCAAAACACAGTGAGAGGTGAGATTGACAAAATAGACGACAATAATATAGCTATAGCTGGCTGGCTGGCCAGGCCCAGCAGGCTGGGCAGGCCAGCCCAGTCAATTTTTTTTAGAGAACGATACGTTAGCATGGAATAGCA
>LT649460.1:0-24441 GCA_900128395.1 Stramenopiles sp. TOSAG23-2 | reverse complement strand
TATAATGATAGTCCAATTAAACAAGAGATCATTGATCTTATACGTTCAAAAGGTGGAAAAGCAAATTGTTATGATGGAAATGGTAGACATGTAGGAGGAGGTAATGGTGATTTAAATGATTGACACTCTTACTTTATTCTTTATTATAAATTATACAATATTGTGTACATTTTCTGTCTTTCTCTCTCACACACGAACATTTGTCTCTCCTCTCTCTCTGATGTGGCATCATGATGGGGCGTTGTTGAGTACCGCATTTCTCTCTCCTCTCTCGTGGTTCGTGGTGCCATGTGTGATGTGTGTAATATGTGTGTATCAGTCTCTTAAAAGTTACTTTTGAACTTTGAAATCTTAATTACTCTTTCACAATGTCAGGTGTCAGTGTATCATGTGTGTATCAGTCTCTTAAAAGTTACTTTTTTTGAACTTTGAAATCTTAATTACTCTTTCACAATGTCAGGTGTCAGTGTATCATCAGTTCTCACATATCTCACAGGGTCACTTTTTAATAAATGTCGTCTGTGTCTCCATATTTTCCAGAGCTTAAATATTCGCTGCTGCATAACCATCTTTCCTTCTTGATTTATTTGCTTTTTCATAATCAACATCTTTTGTAACATGATGTTTACGATTATCAGCATTTTTTGTTATTTTATATGCCATTTGTAATACCTCTTGATTATTTAAAAATATCATGTCGTTGTTATTATTAAAATTACTATTACTCTCTTGTTCTTCTTCTTCCTCTATTGATCGTTGTTGATTGATAATAATGGTTTCTTGTACAATATCACGTAATTCATCGATATGGGAACGTGATGTAGTTGCTGAAATAATATATTCAATTAAGATTAATATTTCTAACACAATATTTGTATTATAAAAACTATACATCGTTTGATCGATGTCAATATTTGAATCCTTCTTGTTCTTACTATTATTACCATCATCAACGTTGTTGTTGTTACTATTATTACCATCATTTACATATCGTTGTAACATTAATTTCAATACATTTGTTCGACTACGCATTTTTGATGCAAAAAATACTTTTGAATTACAAAAATCAGCTAAATTTCTAAATATAGTAATACCAATCGTACTAAAACGTCTTTCCCCAACACGTAATACGCCACATATAACTGCAATAATATCATCTTTTAATAAATAATCAACACAATTATCATTCATTGTTAAATATACTAATAATTGACCAGGTATATATGCTAAATCACCACCTTCAATTAATATCTAATATATCGATATATATATATATAAAATAAAGTTATAGTAAATAAAGTTAGTTTTATATTTTTGATGTTGTTGATTTATTTTAATATATATATACTTACATCTATTATACAATTAGCAAATTCTTCACTATACATAGTTTGTGCTAATTTTTCTGCATCTACAAATGTTTGTTGTACGGTAAACAACGCATTGATTTTATGACATAATATCAATGCTAAATTATATTCACTTATTTTTTCATGTGTTATTTTACTATCATGCATTTTATTAACAGCATCTATTAACATACGTACAAAACGATGGGAAGATGTATTTTTATTAATATTTGTTGTATCTAACATTGTATTATTATTATTATTATCATTATTGTTATTGTATAATTTTTTCTTCGGTGAATTGGAATGATGTATTTTTCGTCTATTTTCTGGTGCATGTCGTTTACTTTTTAATAAATGTTGAAACCCAGTTGGTTGTATTTTTTCCATGCTTCTATATTATTAATATGTTTTTTTTTAAGATAATATTATATACTAATAAATTATCAAAAATGTGATGATGGTAAAAATAAAAATTTCAAATAACTTTCAAAAAAAAAAGAAAACCTATTACAGACAGAGAAATACTGATAACGTTTTATTCTCTCTATTGTTCTATATATGTACAATAAGACAGAGAAATACTGATAACGTTTTATTCTCTCTATTGTTCTATATATGTACAATAATCTAGACGGATACATATAGATCACATATCTACCATTCCCTTCCCACCTTCCCACATATTTATTTTTTATTTGTCTTGTATGTATAAAAACACTGTCAGTCAATTTTAACGTCTACTTTCTAGTATTATACGAAATAATACCAAATATTGATTAAATCAGTTTTCCACAAATTCCCATACTGCTACACGTTATTATTATATATATCAGAGAAATACTGATAACGTTTTATTCTCTCTATTGTTCTATATATGTACAATATTCCAAACGGATAGATATAGATCACACATATCTACCATTCCCTTCTCCCACCTTCCCACATATATTTGTCTTGTATGTATAAAAACACTGTCTGTCAATTTTAACGTCTACTTTCTAGTATTATCCGAAATAATACCAAATATGGATTAAATCAGTTTTCCACAAATTCCCATACTGCTACACGTTATTATTATATATAAAAATCAAATAATTCTAAGTCAGCGACTATATGATGATATAGATACATGGTGTAAGAATATGATAGATGTAAAATATAATACATATATAATATGTATATATTGCAATGATAAACAATATTATATCTGGATGCAATTTGATTTGTTCATGGTTGGATGTAATATATATATAATGAATCATGGTATAGCAAGATGTGGTACAAGTATTACAAGTATATGTATAACTTTACTACAGTATATAATATTGAATTTTCTATCTATGAATAAATTTTTTTTTTTATATTTTTATTTTATAAAAAATACTGAATAAAAATAAATCGTCAGTATTTCAATTATAACACGTGTTAATTATTGAATATTTACATTTACGAAAAGCGACCGAAAAGTGATCTCAAGAAGATAGAAGATAAACTACTTAAAAAATCATAAAAAAATTTTGTGTTTTTTTTGTGTTCCAAAAAGAACAAAAAATGCATCAGAACTGTAAGAACAGAGAATAGAAACAGGAAAGGCCACAATATTCGAAAAAGAAAGAACGTATAATTTAATAAATATGATGAAACGAGTCAATATAATTGCCCTTGTTGCAATTATTGCATCAGTGATTGCTGTTGTCGTTGCAACAAATGATATCAAAATAAGTAATAATAATAAATTACAAACAACATGTGAAAAATCCTTATTTCCATTTCATAATATATTTGCTGATATGCATGATGGTGATCAAAAAGAAGTATCTATTTCATCGGATGGTACGATGACTATTAAACCGCATGGAAACGATCAGAAATGGGTAGTTATGTGCCAAGTCGATTCAACCTATTGTAGTGCCGATTGTAATTTTAATGTACCAAATAAACCATCCCCACCACCAGTCAATATTACCGGCACCGTATGGTTTGCATCAAGTACAAATGGACCAAAAGGATCATGGGCGAGTCGTATTACTATTGAATGGACAGATCCAAGTGGAACCATTGCCCCAGCAAAATTTCCAATCAATGCATGGATTGGTCTATCCGTTAGTGATGATAAAGAAAATATCAAACTCCCACTTATAAAACCATGGAAGATGAAATTCAATTACATGAAGCTACGAGAGAAAAAGGTGAGAGAGAATTTTTAGGATTAAGAACACAAACATATGTTGAAAATTGTTGTAAATTAGCCGGTGTTCCTTCAACATATGAAGGAATGGCAGCTAATGATCCATCAAGACAACATTTAAAAGGTGTTGGTGTACCGAAACTACCAGGTGAACAGGAAACAGGAATTGTAGCAAAGCTTTGAACAGAGAGAGGAGAGTGGACCCTTTCATTTTTTTTATATTACTAATATGTGTGCATGTTGAATATGTAAATTTATTTATTTATTATTTTTCATATCCAAACATTGAAATGCACGCGAGCATTTCACAAAGAAAAACGAGTTTTCCTATATAATTTATACTAGACACTACCCGTGGCTATTTAGCTGCTAAATTTACTATTGCTATAGCGTTAGGACATGGACACAGCACAGAAACCCTGATATTTACACTAAGGTTTTAGTACATCCATCAGTTTCAATCCTGATGTTTTGGCATTCTCTTTTGCTTTATATAATGTACATTTGCACCAACATCAAGCCAGTTATTTGCAAATTCTTTACATATATCTACAGTTAGATATAATTCATATAATATTAAAATTATGTATATCTTCGGTGGAGGTTATCACAAAACAATGTGTTTTTTACATGATTTAATAAATTTCGCTCATTTTGCGTTCCAGTTGCAGCATATTTATTTGAACCAGTTGATTTATATGTAATTTGTTGATAATATATTTTTGCCACATCAACATCTGTACCAGGTTGAAATTCATCATCAGTACCATACAATAATTTGAATGCATCACGATTGTACCTTGCAACTTTTCCACTACTAGTACCAGTATTACACATTTTCCATCCTAAGAACCAAGTATAATCCCGGTCCATTGCAGTTCTAGGTTTTACATGATGTTGTGTTTTTAACTCGTTTTCCATCTCTAATACAATTGCTGGTTTAATGAAGTAGATTTGTGTGGATTACAGGATTAACATTTCCAAGATATATAAATTTAATACACATTACTTACACATGTATAATTATATATTATACCTCTCTCGATTTGAAGACGATATAATATCGATAAAAAATATCTAGATATTTTCACAATCGCATGCTTTCTATATTATAACAAGGCATTTTATCAATTTTTCAAAACAAAACATATCTGCTTGGGGGAATTAAAAATGTAAAAATCAACAACCTTTAGAGAAGGTTGCAAGTAAATTCACCTCTCACGTAATATATCTGGTGGTATATGTTCCCATGAACATATACCACCACATGCATCACATGCATCACCAGAACCATCATCATCAGCTGAAACCATCACCACATCACCACCACACCCATCATCATCAGCTGAAATGTTACTTAACTTTATTATGAGACATATAACTAATTAAATTTTTTAATATACTCTCACGTAATATAGCTGGTGGTATATGTTCCCATGAACATATACCACCACATGTATCACATGCATCACCACAACCATCATCATCATCTGAAACCATCACCACATCACCACCACACCCATCATCATCAGCTGAAATGTTACTATTATTATGACCATCAGTATGATCATCAGCAACTGTGTTAAATTCAGCAACTGTAGTTAAATTACTATTATTAGCACCATCATTGTTGTTATATTTTTTGTAAATAAAATATTCTACATATATTTTATGCCGTGTGCCGTGTAATATTTATACTTCGTATATCTTCGTATCACATATATTATTTTCAAAAAAATAATCGTATTCCATATATTACATATATATCATATTCCTTTTCTCACTAAAAAAAATACGGTCACCTGTACATTTTTGCACTTTTGCAATTTGCACTTTAAAAAAAGAAAAGTTGCAAAACGAAAAAAACAGACATACAAGCATAAATAGTCCAATAAAAGTATTATAACAGCATAAAAGGCCTCAAAAAAAGACTGTGTGTACCTTTGCACCTTGCACCTTGCACCTTGCACCTTTTGCATCTTGCATTCCATTTAAATACATAAACCAGGATGGATTGCACTTCAAGTTGATGGATGGATCACAGGCACTACTGTCGCACACAGATTAGTCGATCCCTATTTATATTTAGCATATAAATAATATAGTGAGTGCCTGAGTGAGTGCCTGAGTCACACGTCACACATAAAGAGCGATTGATTGATTGATTTTGGATGTTACTACATCCACACAGTAATATTATTTTTAAAAAGGTCGAACTCCACCAGGCACCTAACAATTAAGGCATTTACCAAAAAAGATTAAAATTGACCAAAAAATACTATTATTAATCGTTTAATTTAAATAAAATTGGTAGTTTTTAATTAAAAATTCCTTAATGTTTAGGTGCCTTGTGGAGTTCGACCATTTTTATAAATAATAATATTACTGTGTGGATATATATATATGTATTATTGTTGTAGAGATAGATAGATGTATAGATAGAAAGTCTTTGTATTTGGATATACTGTATGTCACACTACTGATGTAGAAGAGTACACCACGGTTTTATAGGCGAAGAATATATTCACATACAACGACGACAATCACATATAGATATAACGTTTTATTGTATATATAATATAATTATATAATTAAATCAAGATATATTATTATTATTATTATTAATAATTTTGAGGATATATCTAATATATAACAACACAGAGAATCATTTCTGTATTAATTTCATTTATAAAATATTTTCAGACATAAATAAAATACATACACGTTTCAAGCACGTATATATTAAACCAACAAACCTCTTATTGTTATATATATATATATACACATACAACACATCATGGGTTGCAAAAATAGTACGTTGAATACATCCAATAATAATAATAATAATAATAATAATAATTATAATAGTTCTGCACAGAATCATGATAATATCCAAACTAATATATGTCAAAATAATGATGATATAATAAATCACCAAATAGTTACAAGCAATAATAATAATAATAATAATATTACAACAAGTAATAATAATAATATATTGTCAATGCCAACATCGTCATCGTTATCAAATTCTATACCATCTATAACAACAACAGCAACAACGTTAGGTAAATTAAATACCGTCAAAACATCAAGTTTACATGTCAATCAAAATGATAAATACAACTCGAAGAAGACTTTTACTTCCAACAGGAATAAAAACGACAATGACGACAACAATACAACAACATCGATTTTACAACAACCACATACTACTACCTCACCAATATTACATAATATTGATTACAAAACGAAATATATTTTATCACATACATCATTATCAACCGTATATAAAGTAAAATGGAATGGTACACCGATTGTCATGAAAACACATTCTAAAAATTCACAATTGCAAAATGAATTGAAATTTTTTAAACGTATTCGACATCCAAATATCATTACGTTTCTAGGATTATCGATTGAAAAAATGTCAAGCAATTCAAATGTATTAAAAAACAACGTAAATAAATACATATGTTTAGAATATTTAAATGGTGGTACATTATATGATAGATTAAATAATAAAAAATTACCTGATTTAGATTTTTATGGCCAAACATTGAAAATTAGTATTGATATCTTACAAGCAATTACGTACCTTCATAATTATTTTTATCATGATAATATCATAAATAATGATACTACTACTAATAATAATAGGGACAACAACAACAACAACAGCAGCAGCAGCAGCAGCAACGACAATCAACAAAGACGGGTGAAAAAAAACAATATTATCATCATACATGGTGATATTAAATCACCAAATATTATGTTAGATCATACACATCATCATGGTAAATTAATTGATTTTACACATTCATTTGAATGGGATCGATCAAAAGATAAAATGAAAAATGACATATGGTCAACGACGACGGCGACGTCTTCAACAACAACAACGAAAAAGAGTACATTAGCAACTATGATCGCAAACCCAAATGTTGTATTACCACCAGCAGCAACAAACAATGGCGACAGCAACCATCACCATATGTTACCACCAATGAATGACAAAGAAAAAGAAGAATTTAGTTTATATTGGACATGCCCAGAACGATTTAAACAAAATAAAGTGTTTACAGGTAATGAATTAATGCGATGTGATATATTTAGTGTTGGAATTGTCTTTTGGGAAATGTTAACACGGAGGTTACCTTTTTCAGAACAAACATATCATGATCCTAGAGTTGTACCATATAAATATAAAATTGGGGAACGCCCAGAGATGCCATCAAGTAACTCTACAAAATCACCACAATTTTTTATTGATTTAATTCAAAAAAGTATCGATAAAACGATAAATAAACGACCACTTGCATTAGATATGTTAACAAAATTGCAAACAAAATATGATTTACATATATTGAAAGAAAAGGTCCAGCAAAAACAAAAACAAAGAGTTCATAGTAGTGGCAGTACTGGCAGTAGTACTAGTAGTCTGGAAGATACGAATAAATTGTTATATAGTAATAGCAGTCTTGAAGATATTAAATTAAATCTTCAATCCGCACATGCAAATAACATTAATAATAGCAGTTGCATAATAGCAAATGTTCTTCACACAACAAATTATAATAATAACAACGTAGAAACAAAAGAAACGTTTAATGGTACTACAAATAATAATGTGATGGGGATTAGTAACAATAGTATTATTAACAGTAATAGCGGTGTTAGTAGTAGTAGTAGTAGTAGTAGTATGAGTAGCGGTAGCAATAGTAGAAACAATAGTAACAATAATATGCCACATGTTGCAAATACTATTCAACAACCTTCACCGTCGTCAATAGTTGTTCCAGTAACCATAGCGCAAGCATCATCATCATCAGTGGTAGAAATACAAGTGGTTGATAATATTCTAACACGACAAACTCCAGAACGAGAAATACCAACTAAAGTATATAAAGAAACTTCGGATATTACTGTACTAGTAATTGATGATAGTGCATTCCATCGTTTAGCATTACGACATGTATTGGAAGTTTGTGGATACGTCGTAAAATGTTGTTCAAGTGCTAATGATGCATTGCAAGAATTGCTTGAAAATCAATACAAATATGATTTAATTATGTGTGATAAAAATATGCCAGGTGTCAATGGTATTGAATTTATCCAACAAGTTAAAAGTAATATATTATTATTACATATTCCAATCATACTAGTCAGCGTTGTGGAAGAATTAAACGATATCAATAAAGCCATGGAACTTGGTGCAGATGATTATTTAATTAAACCGGTTAAAAAAAATATGGTACAAACATTGATTTTAAAATTGCAACAATGGCAAAAAAATAGAAAAGCTACAAATATGTGGTTACGTAATAATAATACAGAAACAAAGTTAGCACAACCATTATCACAAAATCATCAAATACAGCAAAATGATAATAATTATTCTATCAACACATCTAGTAGTATTCTTACTAGTGCTGCTACAAGATCTTCTTCTTCATCATATTTGATTAATAGTAGCGACAATAATATCAGCAATAATAATGATAATAATAATAATAATAGTACAGATCAAGAATCGCAATTATCGTTACCATATGATACAAAAGTGAAAAAAAATAATATTAAACCACTTGAAAGATGGGAAATACCTGTTTTAAAGAAAAAACAAATTTTATCATCTGGCCATGCATGTACTACCTATAAGTGCAAAGTTAGAGGCATGAAAGTTGCAATAAAATGTTATCGTAGAACACATACTGAAAAAAGTGAACGTGAGCTTGCATTGATGCAAAAAGAAATTGAATTAATGCAATCATTAGTACATCCAAATGTAGTTGAAATTGTTGGTGTGGTTGCAACACAAAATGAAGTTTGGCTAGTTAGTAAATATATGAAATATGGATGTTTACGTGATATTTTATCAAACGATAAAATCCAATTATCCTTTAAATTGAAAATTAAAATTGCAAAAGATATTGCAAACGGTTTAAAATATTTACATAATAAAGAACCTGTTGTTGTACATCGTGATTTAAAAACTGCAAATATTATTATTGGATATAAAAAAAGGGCTAAGAAGAAAGTAGACGATCATCCACATAAACATATTTTTAAAAATCTTCAATTACAACGATTTATGAAGAAAAAATTAAATGATGGCAATGATGACGAGGAGGAGGATAGTAACAAAGATGATAGTAGTAGTAGCAGTAGCAGTTGTAGTAGTGATGATGATGATGATGATGAACAAGGCAATAACAGTAGTAATAAAACCGAAACACAAAAAATTAATTCAAATGAATTATTAACTGAATATTTGCGTAAAAATATCAATACAAGTATTGAAAATTTATCCGTACGATTATGTGATTTTGGTTTAAGCTCAACATTGGAGAAAAGTTTCTTGTTGTCTACGAGGTGTGGTTCACCAGCATGGATTGCACCAGAAGTAATGGTTGGTCGATTTTATGATCAACGTATTGATATTTATGCATTTGGTTTGGTCATGTGGGAAATTATGGTAGGTTTATTTTATAAATCGATTTATTATTGTGTTGAATGACTCTTTCTCTAACATTTTTATTTTATTTATATATATACATATATACATGTATTTAGGAACGTGGTGTGCCATTCAGTGAGGACACTACATCGATTATTGATTTAATGACAAAAGTATGTGAACACAAATTACGTCCAACATTTAAAGATAATATAATCTTTGAAACAGATGCAGAAAAACAAAATGATGATGGTAGTGATACGACAATGAGTGATAAAATACGTTCGATAATGTATTCACAATATTGCGAATTAGCAAAAGCATGTTGGTCACATGATCAAAATATGCGTCCTTCCATTGATTATATATTAAAAGTTTTAACTGAAATTGAAGATGAATTAAATGTAATGTCAAAGAATAATAATAATAATAATAATAATGATAAGAAGAAGAAAAACGTTGATGATGGTAATACTACTACTAGTAGTGGTGATGGGGGACATACGACTGTATTAAAAGAACGTTCAGTTTCGTTTGGTAGTACATTGTTTTAAAAAACAAGGAACATAACTATATAACTACTCGTAGATATTGTGTGTGTGTGTGTGTGTGTGTGTGTGCGTGCGTGCATGTATTAGGAGTGTGTCATAGAAAAAAAATAAAATATATAAGAGGAGAGACGACACCTGTGTGACAGAAAACGTACTGGAATATGGAATATTATTTGTATATAGGAGTGTGTCATAGAAAAAAAATAAAATATATAAGAGGAGAGACGACACCTGTGTGACAGAAAACGTACTGGAATATGGAATATTATTTGTATATAATTTATTTAAATGAGATGTTTAAAATCTATAAGTTATAATATATAATTTTACCACTTCTCGTGTTAAGTAATATATATGCTCAATACTCAATCGCAAGAGAATAATATTCTACGACGGTTCGTATCGTACAAGTGTATATAACATTATCATATGAGTAAAATAAAATCTTTAACTATATTGGTTAAAATCTAAGTTATAATAATTTTACACTTCTCGTGTTAAAGTAATATGAGACGACACCTGTGTGACAGAAAACGTACTGGAATATGGAATATTATTTGTATAATTTATTTAAATGAGATGTTTAAAATCTAATATGTTATAAGTTATAATATAATTTTACCACTTCTCGTGTTAAGTATGCATAATATATGCTCAATACTCAATCGCACGAACATAAATAATTGTAAATATTGAAATAGTTACGTAGATAATTGTTTTTAGATATATATATATATTATATTAAATGATGCGCACTTTCACGCACTTTCACACTCACACACACATTTAGTCAATTGTAAAAAATGAAAAAAAATCTTCTTTTCTTTTGATCCGGAAACAAATTGATTCCACTCCACACTACTACAGACATTTTCATATATATCCATCCATTCACACATCACACACACACACAAATTAATCTCGCGCCATATTAAACACCATTTGCTTTATGTAATTTTGTATCTAAAGTATCAAAACAATTTGCAACATTTTTTTTTGGTATCCCTAAACAATTCCAACATAAATATTTTTTCGGGCATGGCATACGTTCATAACCATCTACAATACATTTATTTCCAATAAATTCTGGACAATGTACTGACATTTTACATGCCCAATGTTTACATAAATCCAATAAATGCCTTGGTACACCAACGCATAGGGAGGAATAATGTTTTTTCCAATTCCAACGATTTGCATTGACAACAATACGACTGCAAACATTGCATTGTTCTTGATCTGTGATTAATTTCATATTTGCTGGTTCATAACGTGAATACGTTGGACCTTCTTGGCAACTTTGTGCAGTTAAACGTATTCTATCCCATGGCAATAATTCTTCCTCAGAGCCACCTTTTTCAGCATCACGTGGTTCTACTTTACTTTGTGCTTGACTATTTGTTTGTAAAAATGAATTGAATGATTCCATTAATTTTTCTTGTATCAATTGATTAATCTCTTCATCATCATCTTCATTCTTTTGGTTGTTCCTATTACTACGTAATTGTGTACGTTGTCTTACTTTTGTTAATATTTTATTATGATTATTATGATTATTATTATTATTAATTCTATTATTATTTACATTACTTCCATTGACATTGTGACTATGTAGCAATAGTACAATAAATGCAACGATGCATATTATTGCATATGATCTTGACTTCATGTTGTATCTGTACGTTATTGTTAATAATATTGTTTCTCTACTGATATGTACATCTGCAATATGTGTTTTGTCTGTACATCTACACGAACACACACGTACAGTGACTTATTGAATGGATTCCTCCCCTCACTTTAATCTTCTGTTCATCAAACGTTCCTAAATACATGTATATATGTATATATATAAATAAAATAAAAATGTTAGAGAAAGAGTCATTCATCACGAACACACACATACAGTGACTTATTGAATGGATTCCTCCCCTCACTTTAATCTTCTGTTCATCAAAACTCCTCGCTTTTTATGGAATTATTTCGGAAATAATAGGAAATTGCTATATTGATTTTATTTTATAAAGTAGTAGTATTCGAAAATATACATACTTTAGTCAATATAGCAATAGTTCCATTCCCGTTGTTTAAAAACATCAAAATCTCACTCAAAAGCTGGGAGGAAACGTTTTGAGAATCTTTCGGAAATAATATTACATCTAAGGATAGATATGATTTTAAAAAAGTAGTTATAACCGAAAATATACATACTTTGGTACCAAATTATGAAATCCACGAAATCCAATACTGTGCCATTATAAATGATTGAAATGGATAATTCCTGTGGTATGTGAATGCTAGATGCTATGTCCCTGTTAAATCCTCATTTCTTATATATACATAAAATTTACATTTCCTAATAACATGCAAATAGTATTGCATATATATCCATTGAGAAATAATTATAAATGGGCAGCGATGAGCTTCAGGGGTCTGGAGTGTAGGCTTCAAACCTATAGATTTTTCATTAAATAGTGGTTCAAGTCCACCTTTGCTGCGTTTGATTTTCTTATATATACATAAAATTTACATTTCCTAATAACATGCAAATAGTATTGCATATATATCCATTGAGAAATAATTATAAATGGGCAGCGATGAGCTTCAGGGGTCTGGAGTGTAGGCTTCAAACCTATAGATTTTTCATTAAATAGTGGTTCAAGTCCACCTTTGCTGCGTTTGATTTTTGATTTTTTTTCATGAGTTGGAGAGATACAATATCTATGTAGATGTATCTTATGTTTAAAAATTCTCCTGAAATACTCGTAAATACAAACCTAAAATGATTTTTTTTTTCAATGAGTTGGAGAGATACAATGTCTATGTAGAATGTAGATATATCTTATGTTTAAAAATTCTCCTGAAATACTCGTAAATACAAACCTAAAATGATGGGTCAGCTGCACGCACATTATTGAAAATCACCAAATACTACGTACTTTTTTATTGTATAAAATTTCACACGTTCAACTCCATAATCCATCATTATTATATATATATGTATGATGACTTGGTTCGACAAAAAAAACGTTTTCTAATAATCCATCATATTATAAACATTACATATGTACATAAATACTACAATGAAAATGCACCATTATATTCTTCTTTTTCTTTTGCTACGCTATAAACAATACGTCCAGTTGCTAATACTTCATTATTTGATATAATTTCACAACTAGCAAATGCAATTTGTTCCTCTGGTTTTAATTTTTTTTCAACTTTTGATATAATTTCAATTTTTTTATTATCACTTTTTAAATCAACATATTTTAAATATGGTTTTAAATAAGATAAATTTAAACTTATTGTACCATTCATATATTCACCATTTTCAAAATCAACCATTGTACTAACGCAGTTGACACATGCAAAATCATGTGCACCAGGTAATATTTGTGCTAAATTATCCAAATCAACATTTGCACTTTCTTGACCAATATTTAATTCAAATTTTAAATAACCACGTTTCTTTTCCATTAATTTCAATTCATATCCATAATGTTCATTGCTTTTCCAAAACATATTTAATATATTTTCAAAATTTTCATGTTCAAATTTATTTGGTTTTACGTATCCACCTGATAATTTAATACCAATGATCACATGCCCATTGCATACTAAACGTTCCTCATCATTATATATATCAACTTCGACAAATGATACGGTTTTACCTTTTTTTAATACATTTGCCTTGGCAAATATTTGTTTTCCAGATGCACGTCGTATATAATTTATATTAATTTCTAGCGTACCCATAATTTGTTCTGTATGTCGTAAAGCAGTTATCGTTGCTAATGTTGCCGATTCTTGCATCATTGCTGCTAGGATCGGTCCAGATACACCACCACCAGCACCTCTATTTCCAGGTGGTGCATTTGGATCGATGGTATGAAATATAGTTGCTTCCCCACGTGTTGTAATTGGTTGTGGAAATGTATTCCAGGTTCCAACTGCTTCAATTTCTTTATTTAATGGTATGTCCATGATATATCAAATTGAATATATATTATATATCTATGAATGGCGTAAGGGGGGGGGGTGATATCTTTTTGTGGTGTTATTATTATCGTAATATTCCTGTTTAATAGTTTTGGTTATAATGTTTGTCTTTTGTAAAATATGATATTGACTATCACTTTCTACATTCTATATATATATCTACTTCTTCTCTTCTTCTTGGTGGTATGATGGTATGATGGGATGATGATGGGTTCGACGGAATTATTAATAGTTCGAAGAAATTATTTTGGAAAAATTGGAAAAAAGGGATTTTTCATCATTTTAAGTGAAAATGTATCCCTATCATATTGGTATATTATGTACTTATATGGTAAATTACAATATAATTATTATGTTTTTTGCTGGCGGGATTGGATATTGGATAGAAGAAGATCGATCGATCTAAGATCTTTTAGATAACACCTAGTATAGATATATAGTAGATCGGAAATCGGAAACAACAACATGTGTGTAAGTATTAATACTGTATGTATTCATATATGAGAGAGATTCTAAATCAGTCTCCCAGGATAATATATACGAGGAATAATACTATCGACATTATTATTGTATATATATATATATAATATCTAATTAGGAAAAAATATTTAGAATGACATCAGAAGTAATAGAGAAAAATTATGTTATTGCTAGTGACGTCACTGAAAATGGTGCAGTGGAAGAATCATCGCATGTTGGAGTGCCAATAAAAGATCCCATGGAGATTGTTATAAATGCTAATAAGGAGTCTCATGTTTTATTATTATACGTTAGGGGAAATTGGTGACCGATGTGCCGTCGGTGGGCTGGTGATTTTGGTGATTCTAATAATTTATTTGAAAGCAAAAGCATCAAACCATTTGTAATTTTAGGACAAAAAGATGAACATGTTGAAATGGCTAGAAATACATGGAACTTATCATATGACATTTTAACAGACACAACAAATAAATTGGCAAATGTTTTAAATGATTTGAAACTTGCTGACATTGATATTGTACCGTCTGCGTGGCACCCTGATAAAACAAATAGACCCGCCGTTGGTTTTGATCCAAATCATCCTGAATATGATTATCCACATGGCATGACTCAACCAGCTATCATATTATTACAAAAACAATCTGTTGAAGACTCAACGTTTTCTTCAGCAAAATCATTATATTCGTGGGGTGGTAAAAATCATACTCCAAGACCTAAACCAAATGATGCGGTGAAACATATGGCAATGGTAGTTGATGCATACGATGCGGGAAATCCAATTAAAATTGATAGTAGACCGAATGAAAAAGGTTATAGTATAGGACATGCATTATGCTGTGGCAAACGACGTGTCTTGCCTTGCATGATTCAATAAATATGAATTAATTTAAATAATATATAATTAATTGTGTACATATGTACATGATGTATTAGAAATGATGCATTGCACATTAAAAAAATAGTTTGTACAAAAAAAGGTAATCTTTTGTAAAAAATCAAAAGACATTTTTTGTATTTAAAAACATGTGCATTTGCTGACAAAAAAATCTTGAATCTTTTAAAAAGAATAGATGTTTTTTGATATACAACATGTTTCAATATTTTAGGAGAGAGGAGAGAGGAGAGTAAAACAAAATATCAAAAAAAAGCAGAGAAAATTCTCTCGACTATAATAATATACAGATTTTACTTGCTGTGTCCACAATAAATTAAGATTCGTGTTTATGTATCTAATGTCACACTTTCAAGTACAAATTGGATAGGATACCATATATTAATAATAATAACATATAGCCGATTTCGAAGTATTTTTTTATATGAAAATATATTTTACCCTCTCTCCCAGCTCTCTTCGGTGATGAAAACATGCTTTACATTTTTTTTTTGTATTCATGTATATAATACATTTTAGGAGTACGTATTATAAAAAAAAAAGACTGCAAACCGCCATATTTTTTCTTTTACAACATATTACATGTGTGATAATATATCATTTCAAATCATGTGATATATATCATATATATAAGAGAAAAAATGGTCTCTGTTTTGGCCTACAGATTGAAGATGTTTTTTTTTTATGATGTGATATGAGATGATTATATTGAACAAACTTATTCAGATGCAGCTGCTTTTTCTGCTTCAATTTCTTCCAGCTCTTTAAGAAGCATGCCGCTGAAGACTACTGTTGGTTTGTCAGATAAATCAGGCTTGGAACCAAGTTCAAATGACTGATATAAATCAATTGTCACTGGTGCAGGTACTGTTGCCGTATCAAGACTGGAACAAGATGCTGCGCTACTTGCCATTTTCATGATTTGTTCAACTTCCCCTGCTTTTGCAACATATTCTGTTCCAGTATCTGTATTTGTAAAAATCGCATTATCTGGAACGGTAAAATCAGGCATATTTCTTGTTATACCGGACCAATCCGGTGCACAATCTGCTTTCTGTAAAGTGGTCTTGTCGAGACACAATTGTGGAAATCCGCGTAATTCATTTTCATATGATAGTAAAATTTTAGTACCATGATAATTTTTGCCGCTGTTCGATTCTGTACCGGAATGTGTGTATGAAACTGCCATTGGCTGATCAAACTTCACGGAAGTTCCAGCATCCTCATCGATCAAACTGACACGTTTTGACCATGCTGAACGTGTTTCCCACTCATAATACGTATCCAATTTTTCACGAAGATCATGGTAGCAAACTTGGCTAGTGTCATGCTCGCACTGTCCTTTAACTTTTGCGTCGTTTGTTAACTCAAAAAGAATACCTGAGTGAATGGAACTCAACTGCGAATTTTCGGCTGCAGCTACAGTTACACTAGCACCATTTCCATCTTTCAAGGAATAACCATCATAAGTATAAGTTTTTGCTTGTCCATATGTCGCAGAATCATCTGTTCCTGTCCTGCAACTTGCTGAAACACTAGGTGCACTTGTACATCCACTAACAGTAACGCTAATGGTGTCGTCATTGGTACATCCATTACCAAAAGTTTCCACTTCAGCGGAGACTAATTTACCATTGCTATCAACTGTTCCTGTAATACTTGCACCGGTAAACGCACCATTACCTTTTGTTATGGCAAAAGCTAGATTTTCCTGAACGCATCCACTACCTTGACTGTCTACATTCACATCTGCTAGAATACCAGGCTCTCCTTCGTAACAATCCTCATTGCTGGAACAGCTACTTGCAAGACCTGTAGCTTTTGGACAACGGTCATAACATTTCAATGCTGGAACTGTATCATCTGGGAATACTAATTTTCTAGTCGTATATGTAATCTCTGTATTTGCATTTGGTTGGTTCTTAAGTTTACCTTGCTCCCTATGAAAACCCCACAAATCATTTTGATTAATTCCAGCAACATATATATCGGCAGCAGGTACATATTGACTTGCAGAAGCATCGTAATAACCTTGTGCAAATGTTCCCGATGTAACTTTCACTAGTAATTCATGCCCTTGCTGACTAATACTAGTTGGAGTGAAAGAACCATTTATACTGAAGTGCTCAAACATCCCAGACAATTCTATTGGATCGACCATTCTTATAGGTTGATTAGCGACGAAAGTTCCTGATGTCGTTTCAAATTGTATTCGCCATCCAAAATGACCATGACCTTTAACTATACCCGTTGCTCCACTTGCATCTTGGATCAATTTTGTTCCTGAATACACAGAGTCACCTATCATCCCCGAATAATCTTGTTTTGCGCCACTGCAGTCATATGACTTCCTCTGCTCAGCATGATTATAGTTCTTTGTAATACCGGTAAATGATTGTGGGGTTGATGTATAAACTACACCAACTGCATTTCCTTGAGTAACATTCTGGCCTTCAATAAATGCCCCGCCCTGATAAGATGGTCCTGCAATCCACATTCTTACTATTTGATCAACTTCTAATTTCATTCTTCCTTGAAACCGACTCGATCCTTCCCCAGCAGAAACATCTATGCCCCATGGAAATGCTTCAGTAGAAACTTCGAATGGTGTTGGATTGGATATATCTTGAAAAGTTTCCATCCACATATTTGACCCACCCCATAATTGGCCAGATGATCTACCTTGACACATACAACTGAACTGGTCTGTTGGTCCATTCACAAGCGTAGGGGGCCCATTTTGGCTTTGTGCAAAACACATGCCACCCATAGCACCAACTTTCAGTAATTTTGTTCCATTAAACATAATTCTTGGCACATCACTACCCCAACCAACTTGCATGGTAACACCTGTCAACTCCCCTAATGTTATTGTTTTTCGTGATACTTTCATTAAACGCCCGTTGTCAACTTTTAATGTATACGGCGTTCTGCTGGAGGCGGCGTCATAATTGATTTTATTCACTTTCTTGCCATCGGCAAATAGCGATTGTGCCTCCGAATCCTCACCGCCTCTGCTATGTACATGCAAACCATGATAACCTGCCCAGGCTTCGTATTTTGTACCGTCTGCGGATTCTGCTTCGATTGGAAAACCTTCTTCAAAAATAACAGCTTTGCCAGTATTATCGTATAATTGATATTGACTTCCAACTTCCTTTGGGTCGGACATGTCAAGACATTGTGCAGTTCCATCTTTGTCTTTTTTTTACATACGTACCATCAAAAGCTAATTTGAACGTTGTTGGATTAGACCCTGGTCCTCCTTCAGTTGATTGACTCCAAACTTTTCCAGCACCTGTACCAGTATTGTACTCACTTTATTATATATATATATATGTTTATATTTTATATTATAAATTTAATATATATATATATATATTAGTTCATGTTAGTGATATGTGATTAAAAACAAAAAAGAAAGAGATTGTGTGTGTGTGTGTGGCATACTTACCAATGTATAGCACCTTGAGTCATGGATTGATCCCCCATTGACATAAATTGGCCAAATTTAATAGATTCGTCTCGTTCTCCATTTTCAGTTTGATGCAAAATTCCCATCATATTAACCATAGTACCACCCATATCCATAGGGCCTGCCTTAAATTGTAGTTCTTTCCTAGGAATAGGATCACATGTACATGATGACATGGAAGGTTCACAATTAGTTTCGCACATAGTAACAGGTTTCCATATTTTCATTTGCACATTGATTGGCATACCATCTCCAGTCTGGAACCAAATGTCAATATTCCAGCCACAAGTTAAGGTGGCGATGCCTTTTTCATTTACAGCAGGTTCATTATCACCAGCGCATGTTAACGTATTACTTGAATCAGCTGCTCCAACTGTCTTTACATCTACGGTCCATTCCATCATAGATCCATCGGCTGTGCATTTACTCTCATCTACTTGAGCTTTGTATGGTCCTTGATTTACAAAATACGCCGCTCGCAATTGTGCTACGTCGCACATGATCATACTAACCATGTTCATAGCTTCTGCAGATTCTTCCGATACGAAAAATGTTGTCGTTGCCATATTATAATCAGAATCTTCTGCAAATGTTGCTGTGTCAATAGCTAATTTCCGTCCATTTCTTTTTGCTGCACCACGTAGCGTTATATCACGGGCTAATTTGTCGATAGCTTGCGTGAACGAAAACTTTGCTGATAGTCGGCGCCTAGAATCGTGTTTTGGGGGTATTACTGAAACTGTTCCAAATTGAAATGCTTTCCCTGCTTGTGTATTTGCTTTAGGTTCTGGTTTTGGGCAGAATTTTGTATATCCCTTTGAACATAGTTTATCTTGGTTTTTATACACTGCGGCTGCAACAGCTGCAGTAGTTAAAACAACTATGAGTACAACAACACCAATTACAGTGCAATGACACGCTGCAATTTTATGTTTGTGTTTAGTCGCTTTTGCAAACATACCAACTTTTACTTCGGCTTTTACGTGTTTCCAATGGTTTTTTGCACCTTTGTGCTGAGCGTCCGACATCCCGTGGTTTTTATCACTGTATTTACCATGTGGATCATCTGCTACTGGTATAACGGTAGCCATCGTAGCTGTTTACTATTCGTTTTATATATGTGATATAGTTCTAATGTACTTATATTACCTGTCTTAATTAAGGTAGGATGATTTGTTTTCTAAAATGTGAATGTTGTAAGAAATTGTGTTATTGATACCTGGAATAGTTTGTTTTATATATATACTGCATGTATAGTTGTTACCAGTTAAAACTTTAATAATAAAAAAAACCCGCATGTAGTTATTAATATAATAGTTTAAGTTGTTATTACACCAGTTAAAACTTTAAAACCCGTTGTCTAAGTCGTCTAATGCTATGTCCCTGTTATCTAAGCAATGTTATTCCCCTGCTATGCAGACCAATTACTTAAACACATAACACCGCAGCATAGTGTGTGTGTATTTGATGGTGGTTCAGATTATCAAAAAGCTATATAATTACATTGGGATTATCAAAAAGCTTGTTTGAGCACCTTGATCAGGGATATGATCTAATACTTGTTTGAGCACCTTGATCAGGGATATGATCTGGATATCTGGATGATGATGAAGTTATCATGTTGGCGATTATAGAAGAGAGGAAAGAGAGAGTATATAATAATATTGTAATGCTGTGAGCTGTGAGCTGTGAGCTGTGAACTGTGAGTATTATGCCAGTATGCACTGATGGAAAGGAACAATATATAGTGTCATTTGTAGGGTTAATCCGTACTATACATGAAATCAAAATAACACTACACAGCAGCATCAACAAACCCAAGTTTCTTTTGGCAATGCGGCGGACCAACAACAAAAACAAACAAATATTTCAATAAATTTTTGAAGAAATTAATAAGAATAGTTCTCAAATGTAATGTGTCTTCTCATGAACAAAAAAGTAGAGACACAAAATCATATTCAAAAAAAACCAAGTCGCAATATTTCATCCCTCTCTCTTTTTCTCTATCCATACCTACAAATACACAATTAACAATTTTGATATATACCCTTCATAGTAGATAGATATAGTAGATATTATTTTTTTTTTAAAACTACATTTTTTTTTACTGGAATTGTTAACTGGAATTTTGAATAATAAATATATATATATATATATATATTGAAGTACGCAATAATATAACGACAATATCAATATCACGTTTTTAAATATATACAACCATGTCATTATCAACAAATAATAAACAAAAATCACTACCATCATCACCAATATCCACCGATTATGTACATTTATCCACGAATGATTATTCAAAATTAGATTTTCCAAAAGTGAAATCTTCACAAATTTTGAAGGAAGGTGGAGAACGTTATTTTACGTTAATTTTATCAAATAATATTGAAATTCAACGTACTTTACCACAATTCAACACACTGCATGCATATCTATCATATCGTTACCCAAAATCAAAGCTACCAGCGGAGGTACCATATCGATCATGGACAAATTACATTGGAAGTATCACAGAAACTATTAATAATAATTATGTACCGGAAAGTGTACATAATATGTATAATAATGCAACGTCAACGTTTATTACCAATAATAACAATAATAATGAACAAGATACTGATAATAATAACAACAATCCCAACAACAACAACAATATGTCGAACAATACAACATCAAACAACGATGATAAAAACAACAACAACCAAAATAAAGAAGAAGAATATATTGCATACATTGAAGCAGCCATTTCATCATATATTGCTTCTCTATTTTCAATACCAGAAGCATGGAATTGTAAAAAAACGATTGAATTTTTCAAACCGGGTGAATATAATGCAATATCAAACAATGAAATGACATTAAAAGAAAGTTCTAGACAATTAATATCTGCTGAAACATTTTTATTACAAGCCGTACCACGTAGTATGGTTGAATTAGCAAGTCAAGGTGTATTTGAATTAGATATACGTGTAAAAACAAAACGTGATATTATCATATGGGATTTTTCTGTATTAGAACATGATATTGCCTTTACTGTTTATTTTGAAGATGAAAATAATAATACAACTATTATACATCAACAACAAGGTGGTAGTGGTAAGAATAATAATAATAATAGTGATGATAAAACAAATAATAATAACAATAGTAACAACAACAATACAAAAAATATAATGGAAAAGAAAAAAGTAAAAAAACGTAAACCACGTTTATCATTTTTTCAATCAAGTAGTTGGGGAACTAGTAAAAAAACAAATATACCAGCATCATCATCTTCTGATACAAATAATAATAATAATAATAATAATACAAATAATAAAGACAAAAATGATGAAAAGAATAAATCGATTCAAGATATTGTAGATGAAAAATGTGCTGCTACTGATAAATCAACATGGTTACAAGTTTATCCATATACACATTATACAACAGATGAATGTTGTCCGCCATTATCAGTACAAGGTCGATTTCATCCTGGACGATCTGGTACGTGTAGATTGGAATGGGACAATTCATTTAGTATGATTCGTAGTAAAACATTACGTTATGTAGTTGAAGTTGTTTCCACGGAAGCAGTTGCAGCAGCATCATTAGCAGCGGATGATAAAGCAAATTTAGATGAACGTTTAAAACGTGAGAAAATCCATGCAGATGAAGTGAATGAAGCAATGAATACAGGTGCAGGTACTAGTTTCAATAATAATAATAATAATAATAATAATAATAGCAACCAAAGTAATAACAATAATAATGGAGCAACCAACAAGGTACCAACACATTTGTCATCCGAATCAGTATTAATTGAACGATTAGAAAAAATGGAGGATGTACTTGCAAAGATGACAGCAAAACGTGATCAAGCATTGGCAAAAGCACAAATGGAGGAAACTCAACGTAAAGAAAACGATACGATATTAATGGAAACACAACGACGTTTAGAAGAATTAGAAGGGATTGTGAAAAAACAAAAGGTGGAAATGAATGATATAAATGAAAAATGTGACAAGTGGGAAACTGTTGCAAAAACGGAAATTGGAAATGGTGAAGAACATCTTGCACAATTAGAGGAAATGAAAGTAAAATTCGATACTATTGAGAAGGAACGAATACGATTACTTCGTTTAAATAAAGATTTGCATGGTGAATTAGATAAAGTCAATGGTGTTGAATTGATCAATAAAAATGAAGCAATGAAAAGTGAATTAAAAGATTTGAAAAAAGAAATGAAACGACAAAGTGGAATGTTAGAAGATGAAAAACATGAGAGTGAAACAAAAAATAGTGAAATTGTTCAATTAAAAGCCTCTGTAGAAATGTTAAAAAGTGAAATGCGTTCACAAAAAGCAATTGTTGATGGAGATATATTGAAATATAAATCAACAAATCAAAAATTAATGGATGAAATAGAAATATATAAAGCGAAAGAAAGTAAATTAAAGGCACAAAAAACAGTATTAGTTCGTGAAGTGAAATCATTACGAAATAAATTAAATACTATGAACAATAGTCAATCACCACTACGAAATAGAAAGGGGAATAGTGATGGTAATGGGGATGGAAAGGATAATAATATGAAAAAAACATCCTCATCAGACGATAATAATAATAATACATCATCTAATGAAATTGAAGTGCGTGGTTGGTAATAATAAAAAACACATGTGTGGTGGGCGTCTAGTGTGTTTAGTGTGTTTAGAGAGAGGCGAAGAAGGGGAATATAATCTAATTTTAAATGTTTTTAAAAGGGGCATGTTAGGCAGCATGCATCCAACATTTATATTTTAAATCAAAAATGTTTTTTCCAATATTTTTTTTTGTTTAAATCTCTGCACCTCTCCTCTAATAATGGCTGAAAATTGAATGAAATTGAATGGCACAATGACTAAAAAGAACTAAAAGAATATAATAAGATAGATATATATACATCGAAAAAGAGAAATATATATACACACACACAATACAGCATATAACTAAACAACATGGCATCATTAACTATTAACCCACCACCACTAAAAAGACTGAAGACATCAGC